>SKCR01007854.1:0-24418 GCA_019454045.1 Zanthoxylum bungeanum | reverse complement strand
GGCTTGGGTATTTAAGTGAGCCTCGCTCCACCTTCCCTCTGGGGAATCTACAACGGGAAATCCATTTGACAGTCCGTCACACACCATAGCTCATTGGCACGTACCTTAGTGTATAAAAAGGATACGCTCACTTGGTCGCTTGACCCTTGAGTGGGGAGACCTAGTTGTGGGCTATCCTTCGCCGGTGAGAGCCTTTGTCCATACTCTTGCAAATCCACCCTAGACGGTTTATATGGTTAAAGTAACAATTATTTCTTGAGAATGTGCTTATGGACCATCCTCATTTGGATGTAGTTGGACTATTGTCAGAAATGCGGGCTTGCTGGGCCATTTAAACTGGGGCAAGTTCGTACTATATGACTATTAGGCCCAAGGCTTCTGAAATGTGGATGGGCCATTATGTAAAAATTATTATGTCGTGTATGATTGTGTTTGGGAACATCATCGTTTGGATCCATTTGGACCATTTGTCATTGGATATGGACTTGTTGGGCCATTTAAACTGGGATAAGGATGTATTCCATGACTATTGGGCCAAAGGCGTCTAAGTGTTGGTGGGCCACCTTGTGCTTGTGTTCGGAATATTATCATTTGGATTTAGTTGGGCTCTTTTCCATAAGACATGAACTCGTTGGGCCATTTAAACTGGGACGGGTTCACCCTCTTATGACAGTTGTCCCAAAAGCTTCTAAAATGATAATAGGCCGATTTGTTTGAGAATTTTATTTTTTAGTATGTTATATGTTACATGCATCTCATGCACCTCATGCATCCATATATCATGTAACACCATCTATGTCTCTAAAAGACAACATAGATACCGTTTGGGTTAGAGAAGGGACAAGGCTCACTAAAAGAACAAGTATGAGTGAATCCGATAATGAGGTGTCCCGTATGGATCAGTTAGAGAACAGTCTCGCCAAAGTCACTGAACAGTTGTAGGCTTTGACTACTGTTGTGGCTGGTATAGCCGGGTCTCGTGCTGGGGGTAGTTCTGGGGATGCAAGACCAGAGGAACCTCCAAACAGATTGGGGGATGATACCCCCACTTTTGATGATATGGCAGAGTATGCAGCGGGCAGAGTATCTGGGTCTCAGGCAAAGTTACAGAAACTTCGGGATCAGGTTGAGTCAGTTACCCGCAAGATGAGGGGTAAGAATGAGGACTTGCTGGATTATGACACATTGACTTTTGAGGAACAGTTGCCGGTACAGTTCAAGATGCCGGATATGGCTAAGTTCAACGGGAATGGGGATCCGAGGGTGCATCTCCGACAGTTTGTATCAGTCATGAGTTCAGTGGGCTTATCTCAACGCCAGGTACAGAAAATGTTTGGAATGTCGCTGGAAGGAGCTCCCGTGGTGTGGTACCACAGTTTGGATAAGAAAGTGAAGGAAGATTGGAGGGAGTTAGCCGATGCTTTCCTGAAGCAATATGTCACCGACTTGGAGATCGATCTGTCACTCCGTGATCTGGAGAATGTTAAGCAGAAAGGAGGAGAGTTTTAAGGAGTATGTGGACCGATGGAGGGGTCAGTTATTGAAAATGCAGACTAGGCCTTCGGAGAAGGATCAGATCAAGATGATTATCAAGGGCACCAAGCCCTCCATTTATGGCAAGTTGAGGAGGATGACCTCCATGATTGCAGACTTTCGGCAATTGAGGGAAACTGTCATGGATATTGAGGAAGAAGAGGCCGAGAGAGAGAATAGAAAATTCTATGGTCTGAACATGAGGCCCATTGGGGGAACATCGGGAACAAAGCCCGTTTCTGAAAATTGCTGCTATCCGGAACATGCAGTTTTCCAACTTGGGAAGGCCCCTGTCTAAGGTGCTAGAGAAATTGAAGAGGCAAGGACTCTTAAAACCCATGGATACCAAACCATTACCCAATCCCCTACCATCACATTATAACCCAAGCCTTTACTGCCACTTCCACCAACAAAAAGGCCATGACACCGACAACTGCGCCCGACTCCGCCATGAAATCCAAGACCTAATAGACTCCAAGAAAATACCCAACCCAGAAACAGAACAGCCTGACACACACAGAAACCCCTTACCCAACTACCGTGCCGTACCACCACCAGCCTACATGATCATTTCTGGCCTCCCAGAAGACCTGTCCTGTCCTGAAATCATTTCACCCTCAAGCCTTTTGCCTGGGAATCTGGGATAGTACTAGTGAGGATGAGTTGAGCAGAAAAGAAACTTTTGGCTTGATTTCTCTAGCAGTGATGAGGAAGAAGTAAGGGGAATGACATGGAGCGGTCGTTTTTTATAATGATGTGGCGGAAAAGGGTAAGAAAGCTTTAACAGATGGTAGAGAAGTGGTTGAGACTGCAGAAAATACTGAAGGTGATATAGTGCTGAGGCAATTGAGGAAGACTAGAGCACAAGTGAGTATCTGGGAACTGTTATGTGCATCTCGGGAGCATAGGCAGGCTATGGTTGAGGCTTTGAGCAAGATCGTGGTACCGGAGGATGCCAACCCCGCAATGTTTGTTGGGTCGGTTCAGAAAGAAGCCTTGCAGATATCCTTTTCTGAGGATGAACTCCCGGTGGAGGGAAGAAATCATAACAGGCCTTTATTTATCAGGGCCGAGGTGAGGGGCAAGAAAACTTCATGTGTGATGGTGGATGACGGTTCGTCCATCAATGTGTGCCCGTTGAAAATTCTGGCAAGATTGGGTATGAAAGCAACAGACTTGAACCCCTCCAGTATGACTATTAAAGCTTATGATGACAGTAAAAGGGGAGTTGAGGGTACCTTTGTGGCTATGGTCAAGGTATGACCGATTGAGATGAGGTTGAGTTCACAGTGCTGGACATCCCAGCCACTTTTGCCTTATTGTTGGGAAGGCCTTGGTTTCACAAACTTGGGGGCGTGCCTTCCACTTTGCATCAGATGATCAAATTCCCGTATGAGGGAGAAGTTGTTACCATCCGGGCTGAGTTAGATAATGCCGTGGCTGCCTTGGAGATACAACCTTCACGAGGTTTCAGGTGTCAGCTACTTCGAGGAATAGGTGGATCCTAGGGTGGCTAGGATTATGGAGAAGATGAAGTTTGAGCCGGGAAAAGGTTCAAAATTGCCAGATTTCAGAGGACAGACTACTCGGAAAGGTTTGGGGTACAGATCTGATGAAGAAAAGCCAAAGGTCAAGAAAAAGGGCCTGAGGCTGATGGAGTGCTTTGTGAAAGCTTCAGGGTATCAAGGAGAGCCTGAACCTGTGGAAGTCAATGGGATTGTGGTACCTGGGTTTGAGATCTTCCAGGATTTGTTGGGTGAGAAGCCACTGACTGAGGGAACTGAGGAAACAGAGAGTTGGGAAGAAGAGCTAATGAAGTTAGAGAGCCTGACTCTGGAAGAGGATGAGAAGCCAGAGGAAGACCTGATTGCAAAGGAAGAAGTGTCTATAGATGATGAAGACATTTACCTTCCTGATTATTTGAATGTACTTCCGCATTATCCAATAATAAAGACATTTCTTTTGCTTACTTGCCTGAGTCATTTCCATTACTCTGCATGAATCAAGCATATTTGACATCAGTTCAGCCAGAACTATTGCATTTAACTTGGGCACACTTGAGAACCCCAAAGAAATTTTGATTGCAAGTGAAGTAACCTCCGAAGAGAGGGAGAAACTAGAAGAAGTGTTGGTCAGATATGCCAAAGTGTTTGCTTGGTCCTATGAGGACATGCCTGGGGTAGACAGAAACATTGCCTAGCACACAATACCAACTTATCCGAATATGAGGCCAGTAAAGCAGAAACTCAGACGGATGAGACCAGAATGGGCTGAGAAAGTCAGAGAGGAAGTTCAGAAACAGATAGATGTGGGGTTCCTGGAAGTGGTAAAGTATCCTGAATGGTTGGCTAACATAGTACCAGTACCAAGAAAAAGATGGGAAGGTCAGAATGTGTGTAGACTACAGAGATCTCAATAAAGCTTGTCCGAAAGATGATTTCCCTTTGCCGCATATAGATGTTCTGGTTGATAGCGCGACTTTATCCGCTATGTACTCATTTGCAGATGGGTTTTCAGGTTACAATCAGGTTCTCATGGCTGAGGAAGATAAACACAAGACTGCATTTGTTACCGAGTGGGGTACTTATTGTTACAAGGTAATGCCGTTTGGGCTTAAGAATGCGGGAGTACTTATCAGCGGATGGCCACTACACTTTTCCATGACTTAATGCACAAAGAGATTGAGGTGTATGTGGATGACATGATGGTGAAATCAGAAACAAGAGTTGGGCATATTGAGGCATTGGAAAGGTTCCTTCAGAGAGTTGACAGATACAACCTGCGGCTTAACCCCAAGAAATGTGTGTTTGGGGTGACATCAGGGAAATTGCTGGGTCATACAGTGGGAATGGGCGGAATAGAGGTAGACTCCGAAAAGATCAAGGCAATCACAGAAATGCCTGCACCGAAGACAGAAAAGGAAGTCAGAGCATTCTTGGGGAAGATTCAGTACATCAGTCGGTTTATTGCCAAACTGACATCGGTATGTGAGCGTATCTTCAAACTGTTGAGAAAAGATCAGCCAGTGAGATGGAATGAACAGTGTCAGACCGCCTTCGACAGAATCAGATAGTACTTGGTAAAGCCACCTGTATTGAAACCTCCGAGACCGAGCAGACCTTTGATATTGTATTTGGCTATAGAATCAGAAGCATTGGGGGGTATGATGGTACAGGCAGATGAGACAGGGGTAGAACATGCAGTGTATTATCTGAGTAAGAAGTTGCTTCCGTATGAGGCTCGGTATCAGGAAGTTGAGAAGATATGTCTTGCAGTGGTATGGGCTTCCAGAAAGTTGCGGCATTATTTCCAGTCCTACAAGATTCAGGTGGTGGCAAAGGAGAATCCTCTGAAATATCTTCATTCAGTGCCTTCACTAGTGGGAAAGTTGGGCCGATGGTTGGTATTGTTGACAGAGTTTGACATTGAGTATCTCACCTCCAAAGTGATCAAGGGACGAGCAGTAGCGGAGTTTCTGGCATTGCAACCTGTTGAGGGGGATCAGTATAAGTTTGAGTTTCCAGATGAAGAGATCCAAGTAATAACAGTTCAGAGATGAAGATGTACTTCGACGGAGCAGTGAATTACAAGGGAGCCGGAATCGGGATCGTGATAGTGACCCCTGAGGGAGAGACTTTGCCTTTGGCCAAGAGGTTGACATTCAGAGTGACTAACAACATGGCCGAGTATGAAGCATGTGCTTTTGGTTTGACAGCATTGATAGCCTTGAAGGCCGGGAGTGTGGAAATCTACGGAGATTCTATGTTGGTAGTCCAGCAGATGCGAGGAGAATGGAATTGAAGGAAGAACGGTTGAAGCCTTACCTTCTTCACCTCAGAGAATTGGCACGGGTTATCCCCGAGTGTAAGTTTCAGCACCTACCGAGAGAAGAGAATCAGATGGCAGACGCATTGGCTACACTAAGCAGCGACTTGAGAAAATCCAGAGAAGTTAGTGATGAGACCGTTGGTACTGACAACAGCAAGTAAACCTGCTTATGAGATAGAAAGAATTCTGGAAGTTGAGGTTGACGACGGTAAACCGTGGTATTATGACATTCAGAGGTATCTGGAACATGGTGAATTCCCGGAAGGGGCGGGCAGAAAAGACATAATAGCCATTCAGAAGTTAGCGTCCCAGTATGTGACTTTGAGAGGGGAACTGTACAAGAGGCAGGCAAACGGTATTCAGTTGAAGTGTTTAAGAAAGGAAGAAGCTCAACATGTAATGGAAGAGGTACACGCCGGGGTATGCGGTCCGCACATGAACGGGTTGAATCTGTCCCGCAAGATAGTGAGACAAGGTTTTTATTGGTCAACCATGGAAACAGACTGCGCGAAAATGGTAAAGCACTGTCATGACTGTCAAGCACATGGTAATTTGAACCACTTACCACACACAGAATTACACGGGTTATCAGAGCCGTGGCCTTTCTCAGCATGGGTAATTGATATGATTGGGGAAATTCGACCAAATGCATCAAATGGGCATCGCTTCATAATGGTGGCAGTAGATTACTTCTCAAAGTGGGTGGAAGCCGAATCATTTCGTAATGTTACAGCGAAACAGATGGCAAGGTTCATAGCTCGGAACCCCTCGTTTGTCGGTATGGTATGCCGCATTATGTAGTGACAGACAACGGGGTCCAGTTTCAAGGGGAGACGAAAGCAATGTTACAGAGGTATGGGATAGGCCACCACAAGTCATCACCGTACAGGCCGCAGGCAAATGGGGCAGTTGAGGCAGCCAACAAGACTATAAAGACAATTTTAGCTAAGATGACAGAGAATTGCAGAGATTGGGCCGAGAATTACCGTATGCTTTGTGGGGGTACAGAACATCAGTAAGAACAGCAACAGGGTCCACACCTTACTCCTTAGTCTACGGAATGGAAGCAGTATTGCCAATAAAAATGGAAATACAGTCCCTGAGGGTATTAGCAGAGGCAAAATTACCGGAACATGAATGGGCCGCACAGAGATTTGATCAGTTAGCACTATTGGATGAGAAGAGAACGAAGTCTTTGTATCACATGCAGTTATCAGAAGAGACTAGCCCGGGCATTCAACAAGAAAGTACGCCCCACCAAGATCAGAAAGGGTAATTTAGTACTTAAGCAGTCGAGGCCGTCGACGACAGATCCGAGAGGGAAATTCAAGCCGAACTGGGAAGGACCCTACATCGTTCAGAAAGTCATGGAAATGGAGCAGTGAAGTTGTCAGATCTCGAGGGAAATGAGTTCACTGAACCAATCAATGTCAACAGGCTGAAGCTGTACTTTGCTTAAGAAGACTTGGTCGCCAATGGAAGACATAACCCAACGGAATGAGAAAACTCATGCATACATGCATACACGTAACCTATATTGCATCTTTTTGTGTTTGTGCTGTTTTGTGTAAACAGGTGATGAAGAAGGAAGAGAGCAAGGCCCATATCGGCTGAGGAGCGAGGCTCCACATCACATCATGTCAGCTTGAGGGCGAGGCCCGTATCAGCTGAGGAGTAAGGCTCCATGTCACATTATATCAGCTCGGGGGCGAGGCCCATATCGGCTGAGGAGCGAGGCTCCACATCACATCATGACAGCTTGGGGGCGAGGCCCGTATCAGCTGATGAGCGAGGCTCCATGTCACATTATATCAGCTTGGGGGCGAGGCCCATATCGGCTGAGGAGCGAGGCTCCACATCACATCATCATTTCGAGGGCGAGGTCTCTATAGTCAGCGGTGTTGGGTCGAGGTGCCCAGGGTCGAGGTGCCCCCGTTGTCAGTTGTAGTTCCGGGTCGAGGTGCCCAAGGTCGAGGTGCCCAACTACATCATCAGTTCGAGGGCGAGGTCCCTATAGTCAGCGGTGTTGGGTCGAGGTGCCCAGGGTCGAGGTGCCCCCGTTGTAAGTTGCAATTATTGGGACGCGTCCCAGGATCGAGGTCCGCTGTAGTATCAACTCAACTCGAGGCGGCAGCCGAGCCAGGTAAGTAAAAATGCATTGCATAACTTTGATAGGATTGTTCAAAGTCACACACTGCACAAGTCCCATCAAAGTGGGGGCGACTGTAGGCATTGCATTTTCGCATGTGAAACCTGATGATGAGTCTCAATTGGAGGCACTACCTTTTTAGCTAAGGATATTGCGGGAAACGGAGGTCGGAAGGGGAAATTCGGAATAAGTATGTCATCAAGTTCATTCCACAAGTTCACTGTCTTCGTTGGTGCTGCGTTCGTTCCTCCGTTCGAACCTCGTGCAGATTGCGGACGTTCGTGCCGCGTGCGATGAGGCGTTCGAACGGAGCCGGTAATTCTGGTTTTGCTGCTAGCCTCACACCCCAGCCCATTTGGCCCCCAAAGCCCATAAAACACATCCCAAATTAAATAAATAAATATTAAACATTAAATAAAATATTTAAATCATTACCAATTAAATAAAACATAAAATAAAATCATGCCTAATATAAATAAATCAAATATATTATATACTAAAACTAAAAATAAGATTTGCCTAATTAAAATCAATCCTAACCAATTAAAACCAATCAAATATTTGACTTCCTAATTCAATAAGATATACACCAATTTAAATTAGTTGACTTCCTAAATTAAAATATTTTGTCCCCCCTCAATCTTGTATATGCCTTTCCCATCTCTCATTATTTGGAAACCAAATCTCTTCCTTGTGAGACAAGGTGAAGCCCTAGCCATTCTCTATATAAACAACCCCTAACCAAGCCACCCAACCTCTCGAATCTCTCTAGCTCATACACACAATTCACACAAGAATTATAGCAAGAAATCCTAGACATCACAAGCATATCACTCCCTTGATCCTTACCCTCACACCACCGAAAATCACACCAAAACAACCCTAATCACCATCGAAAATCACACCAAAACAACCCTAATCACCACCGAAAATTACCCCCTTTAAACCTTCACACATCACCGAAAATTACACAAAAAACACAACAGCCCAAATCACTCCCAACAGTCCCAAAAATCCCTTTAAACAGTAACATAAACTACACTTATAACCCTTGAAATAATCACACCAAACCACACTAAAAAGAAACACAGAACAGTCCACCAAGGACACCAAAACAGCCCACCAACAGTAAGCAGAGGACACAGAGGACACGGCAGCAAAATCACAAGGAAACAGCAGCAAAACGGAGTCGGAACAGTAGCTTGAGCGGCCGAACAGCGAAGGAAGAGGCAAACCAGTGAACCAGAAAAGTTGCGGAGCTTTACCCCTTTCGATCTTCGTGAAACGCGAGTCCGAGAGACAGCTTAAAAGGTTAGACCTGAGGGTTTTTCTCACACGTATTCTTATTTAATTTCCTGGTCATTTATTTTAATTATATTTTCTGTATTTGTGTTATTTGTTGTGTGTATGATGTGTGTTGTGGGTATTGGATGAATGAAAGAGTGTCGTCTCTTGTGGTATATAGGATGGAAACCCAGACGTAAATTCCGTAGTCGAATCCGAATGGACGGTAGTGCGGTCTGTACTTGGGACACAACTCCACGTACCACTTGAGTAAACGGCACATTCTCTTACTTTGTGTTGCTTTGGATTATTTAATTCTTGTCATTTAAATTCTGCATGTTGTTTAATCCCATGATACGATCGAGTGCATGGGCTTAGTAAGTGCGATGAAAGGTTCCCTAATTGGAAGGTTAAAATCCTTCACCACGATGCTTTGCCGCACCGATTATTGTGTGTTCGGTTGAATGCGAAATACGTTCGATCGGACATACTTAGTTTGATATGATTGTCTTTATTTTCGTATGCATGATTCAACCGAGCGCATGGGCTTTGATTAAATTATTACATAAATCCTTTCATTACAAGTGGCATAAGTAAGGGACCATTCCGAACCCAACGGTTTGAGGTCTTCCCTTGCGAGGGGTGAGTGCGGCCTTAAATCTTTGTCCCGGTTCACACCGGGTGGCGACTCCATATTATTTAGTATTTCCCAACTAGTGCCGCGAGCCTAGGAACTGCGTCGCCCAAGTCCTGTTGTCTACAACATAGTCTCCACCCTCCATCTTTTTTCTTTACCAACAAAACAGGACTAGAATAAGGACTGTGAATGGACTTGATAATTCCAGCTTCCATCATCTCACCCACCAATTTCTCAATCTCTGTTTTCTGATAGTGAGGGTAACGATAAGGCCTGATGTTGGGGGGCATAACACCCTCCTTCAACCGTATGGCATGATCACGCTCTCTAGCCTTGGGTAAGCCTATTTTGGAAACAAATATCGTGGCGAACTCAGAAAATATCCTTTGTAACTCGTTGCAATTCTCTTGCGAACATTCTCTGCCAACTCCCATTTTTCCAAACTCTTCCCCCTCCAGCTGTATTGCAGCTTCCTCGAATTCGATTACTTGACAAGCTCCGAAATTCACTAGGAATCCTTGGTTTCCATTTCGAATCAACTTCATCATGGCCTTGAGAGAAACAACAGCCTTAGATAGAGTAGGGTCCCCTTGCCAACTAACTAGCTGTCCATCAACTACAAACTCCATTGTAAGCTTCTGAAAATTCGAAGAAATGTCCCCCAAAGTTTGTAACCATGAGATACCTAGCACCAAATTCACACCTCCTAACTCAAAAACATGAAATGTTGCGCATATTTGAGCCCCTTGTAGGAGTACTTCCACTCCATGGCATACTCCTCCTCCTTTCACACAAACCCCATTACCCACTTGCATTATGAATTTTCTGCTGCTATCAACAGGAATCCCTAATTTCTCCATAATCTCAGATGATATAAAGTTATGGGAGGCCCCACTATCCACTAAAATTACTACATCATGCCCACCAATCAGCCCACGAATTTTCAAGGTTTGATTATTAGTAGAAAAACCCAAAATTGAGTTCATAGATAGTTCCATGGGATTACTTGCAAAACTTGTTTCTCCAACAACTTCCGTCTGTGGTTCACTATTTTTTTGGTCTTGTGGATCTCCTTCACCCATCTCTTCAATTAGAATATCATCAGAAATAATGAGTCCATGGAAAGATTTGTTCTTACATTGATGCCCCACGTGCCATTTGTCATCACAATGAAAACATAACCCTTGTGCCCGTCGACGTTGAGCTTCAGCTTCTGGAATCCTTCTGTAATTAGGTCGTCTAGGAGCCCATGATGGATTAGGGTTTTGAGAATTGACAGGTTGGACTCCAGCTGCGGCGGTAGCACGACGGTCGTCAGTTGTCTTCGTGGCCACCGTTCGGGGTGCCTCTGGTAATCGACTCCATTGTCACATGAACCCAACTCCATTTTCACCTTTATTTACTTGTGAGAAGGTCGACCCTTTTCCAGAATAAGAGCTTCCCAACCCTTGACTCAAGCTGGAGTAACCAAATCCAATTCCCCTTTTTAAATTTCCTGGCCCACTGTGGTGAAACTTCTGCCCTTCTTTAATTTGTCGGGCTTTGTCTACAGCCCAATTTTTTTCCTCTATTCCTTGGGCCAACTCCATTAGGCTAAGTAAATTATTGGGCTTACTGAGCTTAACCTCAGCCTTTATCTCTTCAGTAAGCCCATTCAAGAATGCTCCCATTAACATCTCTTCCCCTACATCAACCAGCGAAGAAGAAACCTGCTCAAATGCCTCTCTGTAATTAACGACACTACCAACTTGATGTAGAGCCACCAAATTCTCATGAGCATTACCCTCTTGAGAACCCATAAACCTCCTTAATAACGCTGTTTTAAAGGTAATCCATGTTATCACAGGTGCTCGAACTTCGATCCATTGGTACCAACTCAAGGCTTTTCCTTCCAAACAAATCACTGCAGCCGCGACCTTCTCTTCCTCATTGATCCGATTCATGGAAAAATAACGCTCAGCCCGAAACAACCAACCTTGTGGGTCTTCCCCGGAAAATATAGGTAACTCCAGTCGCCTCTTTCCAAAGTCAAACAATGAAGCTGTGACTCTGTCGATGGTCTCTTCAGCAACCTTTTCCGCTGGTTCCCCGGGAGAAGAAGAAGCTTCTCCTTCAACTCTGCCTTTCCCTTTATCAGCAGCCCTCTCTCTCTTCAATAGCTCCTTTATTTCCAGTATACCTGTTCTCATTTCTTCCATTTCCCCTTTCAAACTCCCCACACTTTTTTCTAACTCCTCTGTCATTGCTTCCATTCTTGATTTGACCATGCCATGATTTTAATGCTCTGATACCTTTGTTAAGATCACAATAGTAATGCACAACAATCGGCTATTCAAGTAGTTTTTGAATGTGATTTGGAAGAGATAGAGTGAATAAACCAGATGATATTGTATTCCAAAATATTCAGGCAATACAAATTAGAGAAAATAGTCTAGCTTCTAGGGCTAGATGCCTCCCCTCTAGCTCTCAGCTAGGACCTTACTAATTCCCCAACAAAATAACCGTATCCCTCCTCAATGCCTCTCCCCTCTTTTTAACCCCCCTCCAACAGAAAAGATAAAAATAACAAATAATAAAAATGGCATAACAGAATGCCTTAATTCCTACAATAAACGAGTGACATGTGGCATTTTGGAATCAGCTCCATATCCTTCAATCATCATTGCTGGCCCTCCATTCTCAGCTCCCACTAGTCCAGTCCATTCATTTGGTTTTGGCTTTGCCGCATTTACAATGACATGGTTATCTCCAGCAGTTAGCACTTTCTTTTTCACAGCCTCCTTTACCCTTCTTGCATAGACATTCTTCAAGGGCTTATCAATAGCCAAGAAAGAAAAATAAAAAGGGAGAACCTTCAGATGATCCATCTTCTTCACAGCTCTAATACTCTCACTAGAAACTGCCCCTTGAGGCCAATTTAGTCTTGATCCTCGGCTGCATATAAACCTAAAGTGAGCCAAAAAAAAAAAAAAAAAATTAATTACACAAGTAATAGAGCATTTGAACTGCATTTCTCAACCATCAGAAATTATGACTATATTTTCTCTCACACTCAAAAATTGTCAAATAAGATTGCGTGAACGTTTCGTCAAATAACGCTCACAAAACAACGCTAGCTTATACTTTAGCGTTTGTTCTCTAACTTATAAGCTAGCTTATATTTTCTGACAATATTCTTTACCAAACGCATGCACCCCAAGTTTTGAAGAAACAGCCATCATCATTGGACAAACAGGCGTTAAAATTACTTTGCCCTTTGAATCATATACTCAGGAAGAGGACCCAATACCCCCTCCATCTTCGCCAAATGCTCGAAGCACATTTTTACTACGAAAGTAAAATAATCAGTACTGAAATGTTCAGTACTAACCGTGCATAGCTCGACTAATATACTACTAACACTTCACATATCACATATCACACACTCCCTCAGCAGCAGATGCCTTTCAAATTTATGCAAGATCCTCGTGCCACTCACTCACTCGCAGGCTGCGAAAAGAATATTACGTTATCTTAAACATACAATATCTATGAGCCTGTTTTTTTTTTTATCTGATAAATCTTCTCTGCATCTTCATTCTTTTACTGATGCTGACATAGGCTCATACTGTGTATTTCTTGGTTCCAATCTCGTGTCCTGGAGTTGCAAACAGCAACCAACTGTTGCCGGAACTTTGTGTCTTCACTCCGGCAGCTCCCATAATTTGGTGTCCCTTATTCCATGCTCGAATGAAGCACATTGAAATTGACTTTCATTTTTGTCGTACAATCAAAACAGCTACAGCTTCGGTTCATATCTTCTAAATATCAGCTTGCTGATCTCATGACAAAACCGCTTGGTGCCACAAGGTTTATGTTTCAATCTCAAAGTCCGCAGGCTCCCTTTGCGAAGATCCAGATATTCAATTCCCTCCACCAAGGCAGTTCCATCCAGCGATCCTACATAACAATACTTATCCTAACACTATCTCAAGAATTCAAGTTATTTTTTAAGATTTTGATCATGTCACTTTGTATTTTAAACTTTAAATTTAATGCCATGGAAGTATGAGTAAATAATGTGTATGATTTTATATATATTTTTTTTATATTTTAAAACACATAATAATAAATTAATAAATTATTGGAAAAGTTGCTATGACTCATCGTAAAAGTATCAACCAATAAGGATGCATAGGGACCCACCAGCCCACAGTTTTGCTTTCCCAAAATCGCACGCGAATCCCACGAGCCCAATATAAATACCACCCGCGCTCATCTTTGTCGTAGGCCACGCGCTAGCAATCTACAGTACAGTGCTTACAGAGCGAGCGAGAGAGATAATAATTCGAGTCAGAAAATGCAAAGCCTGCAAGAGAAAGCCTCCGAGTGGAGCGGAGTTGACCAGGCCGACGCGTTCGCCATTGACGATACCAACTTGTTTCAGAAGCTTGGCCTTCAAACTTTCATTAATCTCTCCACCAACTTCTACACCAGGCATGTACTTTTAATATCTATTATTATTAATACTCGTATTCGTAAATAATAAAAAAATAAATTTTTGAATACTCTTCTTTTAATACGACGTCGTTTTTTTGGCCAAAAAACAACAGGGTTTATGATGATGAGGAAGAGTGGTTTAGGTCAATTTTTGCAAATTCGAAGAAGGAAGAAGCGATTCAAAACCAATATGAGTTTTTTGTTCAGAGAATGGGAGGGCCTCCTCTGTATTCTCAGAGGAAAGGTAAGTTGATTTCTAATTTCAATTTTAATACTGTTATATTTTGTATTATTTTTTAGAATATTTGTTAATTACTGTTAGTCTCATATTAATTAGATTATGGGATTTGAGTGTTTTATTACAAGTTATTATTCTGCACAAAATAAGTTCAGGGCTGAGAAATTTTGACTCTTTTTTATTCATGTAAAGTTAATTTGTTAATAGGTGTGTGGTATTCCTAGCTTCATTCATTTTGAGTTAAGCTTGAATCAATTTGAGGTGTATTTCCCAGCATATGCCCAATCAAATCACAGCCCTCTCTGTGTTTTCTTCACTTTTGCTTAATTCTTAGCAAGCAAAATAATTCCATATCTTTCGATTAAAATGCATACTGATGTACTTTGGTGCCCTACTTCTCAGACTTTTGGATAGCTGGTGTTATCAATAATGCTGTAGCATGTTTACCTTGTCCTGTATTTGCTAACATTTCCAACTGGAACTATTTAGCGAGATTGATTGGAGATGTCAATCCTAGTTCTTCCTGCATTCGATTGAGTAGTATTGTGATGCCAAATTTTGGTTTGCCAAGCACAAACTTATAATCTATTGAATAGCATCATGGACACTTTGACCCTCAACGTTTAAGGAAAGGGACACAAAACCCCCTAATGTTTTAAAAAAGATACACAACCCTTTAATTCTTATCAGATTTTATTTGTTTTAATAGTTAAATGATTAGTTCATTTACATTAGAATGACATGTGAGAATGTATAATAAATATATTAAATTACATTTTTTTCATCCAAAATAATAAAATTTATTAACGAATGAGGAGCTGCGTGTCTTTTTTGAAACCTAAGGGGGTTGGGGGTCCTAGTCGGTGGTTTCTATTCATTTGCTAGCTTATGCATGCGAAATTGAAAAGATGTAATATTTTCTTTAATCTTTCTTAATTTTTGTTTGGCAGGCCATCCTGCATTAATTGGACGCCATCGACCATTCCCTGTGACACATCAAGCCGCAGAGAGATGGTTACATCACATGCAAAATGCATTGGACAGCACCCCAGATGTCGATGCTGACTCAAAAATCAAAATGATGAATTTTTTCAGGCACAATTTTCCCAAACTTCAATATCTTCTTATTCATAATCTCTGGCAATGTTTGTTGTTTCTTTTGTATCAAATTTTTCAATGATTGTGCACATCCTTTGTTTTTCAGACACACTGCATTCTTTCTCGTGGCTGGAGATGAGTTGAAAAATCAAAATTATCAACCTAGATGCAAGCACGAGACCAGCAAACCAGCTGCAGAGTAACGACAATATTAATTATTAACAGAATTGCCTCATTCCTTTTGTTGCAACAAGCTGAGGATATCATCATTCTTGAGCCCTCTAAATCCTACAGTGGTTGTAAAACAAAACTCTCTCATAGCTTTCATTAATAAATCTGAAATTTATGATTTTCACTCAATTTTTATTTCAAAGCCAAACTCGAGAGCTCTGTTCTTAATTCGTTTTGATCTTCTTTTAAATTCTTGCTGTTATTGGTTGGGACACTAGAATTTATGTAATCCATATATGTTGGAAATTCTTCAAAATATTTCATTAAGGATAATTCTGTCATTTGGTTGGATTGGGTGCTTGTGAGGGGTACAACCCTTTGGAGGGTTGCACCCCATCCCAAAGGGTGCCCTATTGGCACCCTTCCATGCCTTATATAAGAAAGCTTTATATCCAAAATAATGATATACAGAAAAAGATATCCGAATTTCTGGAAGAGACATTTTGTTTTCTTTGTTTTAGAGAGAGTTTCACCACATTTCCTAGTTCAAATACTTGTCAAAGAGTGCTCTTTGGACAAGAAGGAACCAAGTTATCCTGGGAGGACATTGGCCAATTGCGAATCCGTATAGCACCTGTGACGGGGCCAATAAGTTCTTAAGGACAGAGATATCTCGACTTGGATTGAATCTATAAACTTGATTTCCAGGTTTTGTTTTAAAGGTTTTTCTGTTTTTAGGGTTTCTTGCATCTAGATTTACTTTTGTTGTTTGATCTGTTTGTTTGCATGTTTATATTACTGTTTAGTGACACCAAATTTAACAACAATCTTAAGAACTTATTGTATCGTGTTATTAGATAGTAATTTGCATGTTAGGGTTTGAGTATTTTCTGGAAAATACGAAGTGTGCATGAAAAACCCGTTGGGCGTTCGAACGCCCGACGAACGCGAAGGCAAAAATTTGAAAATTCGTAAGAACGTTCGAACTTGTCTTCAAACGCAACTCGAACGCAAGCCTTCTGCCTTAGAACGTTCGAACGCGTCCTAAACGCAACTCGAACGCAAACTCTCTGGAATCATTCCGTTCGAACGCGTTATCAAACGTTACACGAACGTGAACTCTCTGGAAACACTTCGTTCGAACGCGTTATCAAACGCAACACGAACGCACACACACTGGACAGTCTCGTTCGAACGTAGATACGAACGTGACACTAACGATTTTGTCCTGGAAGTATCATAAAAGCAAACTTTAATTAATATTAACTTGGTTAGTCATATACTGTAAACACATTAATCTTGGTAGTATAGATTTAAGTTATTATTAAGTTGTTCAATTATCACAAGCATACACATAGTGATAAAGTTGAAATTGATTGGTTGTTGCATAATTGGTTGAGAATTTAAAGTGTAATTTTGCACAAGTAATTCCATCCAATCTTGATTGACATTTATATATCTACACTTATCGTAATAATTGTGCTATTGGAAGAGTGTAAATCTGGGTTGTGAATTGCTAAAAGATCCTATTGGAAAAGGTGTTCGAAGAATATTCGTTCATTCAATTTTCCTTAAGTATCTTTAGTTGAAATTCAATGACTTGTGTTTATTGGAACTTTCGTCCATTAGAACAACAAGTGACTACCTAGTACATCACTTTGAACAAGATCATTCGTTGATCGTTGTGCAATTCGTCTTTCGTAGACTGATTGAACCCTGTTGAATTTCCAGTTACAAATGGCTAGCGGAAATATCAAAGAATACCGGCCTCTCACGGAGAAAAGCCAGAGAAATTTGGTAGGGAAAATTTCAAACAGTGGCAGATCAAAATGCTGTTCTACCTGACAACTCTCCAGTTGGCTAAATTCCTCAAAGATCCTCCGGGTCCTGTGGAGGGTGAATCTGAATTGGCCAAGGAAGAGCGATAACAGACTTGGTTGTCTGGAGACTTCCTATGCAAGAACTACATTTTGGGTGGTCTTGACAATACCCTGTACAATGTGTACCAAGACATGACTTATGCGAAGGTTCTCTGGGAATCTCTCGAGAAGAAGTACAAAACCGAAGATGCCGGACAAAAGAGATTTGTCGTGGGTAGGTTCCTGGACTACAAGATGGTAGATTCAAGGACGGTGATGTCTCAGTTGGGTGAACTGCAATTGATCATTCATGAAATACTGGATGAGGGAATGAAACTTTGTGAGATGTTTCAAGTTGCCGCCATAATTGAAAAGTTGCCTCCATCATGGAAGGACTTCAGGAGCTATCTGCAACACAAAAAGAAGCAGATGAGCCTTGAGGACCTTGGAGTTCGATTGAGAATCGAACAGGACAACATGATGTCCGAGAAGGCCAGCTACAAGACTATGGAGTCTAAGGCCAACATCTTTGAGGATGTAAAGGGTAGCAAGAAAAGAAAGAACAGTGAAGCTGATTCTTCCCAAGCGAACAAGAAGTTCAATGGGAAGTGCTACAACTGTGAAAAGAGCGGTCATATGACAAATGATTGCAGAAACAAGATATCTCAGGACAATGGCAGGAAAAATGAGGCCTATGTCGCTGAAGATGAGCAGTTAACTGATGAGATTTCAGAAATGAATCTCTAAGCAGTGGTAACTGTAGCCAACTTGGTTGGGAATCCGAGAGAATGATGGGTAGACACTAGGGCTACTCGTCATATCTGTGCTTATAGCAAGATGTTTTCCTCGTATCAGAAAGGTCGATGGCGGCGATCATCTGACAATGGGAAACTCGTCTACCTCTAGAGTGGTTGGACAAGGCACAGTAGTTCTGAAAATGATATCCGGAATGGAGCTTACATATAAGAATGTTTGCATGTTCCAGATATTCGGAAGAACTCGGTCTCGAGTTTGTATTTGTTTCTGACAAAATTGTATTGACCAAAAATGATGTCTATGTAGGAAAATGATACCTCGCTGAGGGTCTTTTCAATGACTGTCAATTGTGCTATTAATAAAGCTGAAATTTCTGCTTATATTATTGAGTCACAAAATGTATGGCATGAGAGGTTAGGACATGTTAATTATGATACAATGCGTACATTAATTAACATGAACCTTATACCTAAATTTGCATTGATGGCCAACATGAGTGTGAGGCATGTGTTGAAGCAAAAATACATAGAACATCATAGAACGAAGTTCTGAACCCTTGGAACTTGTACACACTGACGTGTGTGACATGAATATTGTGCAAATAAGAGGCGGTAAAAAGTACTTTGTCACTTTTATCGATGAAAGCACAAGATTCTGTTAAGTGTATTTGCTGAGGAGCAAAGCTGAAGCTATTGAGAGCTTTATACACTGAGAACGAAGTTGCAAATCAACTTGGCAAGTAATCAAAAGAATCAGAAGTGATAGTGGTGGTGAATATGTTTCATCATTCGGTGAATATTGTTCTGTGCATGGAATTATTCACGAAACCACTGCTCCTTATTCTCCTCAACAGAACGGAATTGCGGAGCGCAAAAACCGAACGTTGAAGGAAATGATGAATGCCATGTTGACAAGTTCGGGTCTGCCCCAGAACTTGTGGGGGGAAGCCTTGCTTTCCGCGAACTACATTCTGTACAAGCTTCCTCACAGAAGACTAGACAAGACACCATATGAATTGTAGAAAGGTTTCGTACCTTCCTACGAATACCTCAAAGTGTGGGGGTGTCTTGCCAAAGTAATGGTTCCTAAACCTAAGAAGGTGGAATATGACCCAAAACTGTTGACTGTATATTCATCAGATATACTTGCAACAATAATGCATATCGATTCTTGGCACACAAAAATGAGATTCCTGACATCAATCCAAATGTGATGATTGAGTCAAGGAATGCAATATTTTGAGGAGACATTTCCTTGTAAGGAAAGACAAAGAAGAGAGTCTCTCAAAAGATTTGTTGATACTGTCAATGACAGTGATCAGGTTGACCAAGAGTCAAATCAACATGGAAATGTTGAGGCAAATGAACCTAGACGTCGTCTAAGTCATTTGGACCCGATTTTCTGACATATTTGTTAGAAAATGAGCCTCAAAGCTATAAAGAAACAATGTCTTCTCTGGAGGCACCTCTTTGGAAAGAGGCGATAAACAGTGAGATTGATTCAATCCTACAGAACCATACTTGGGAGTTGGTTGATCTTCCACCAGGTTGTAAGCCACTGGCTACAAATGGAAAGATGAAAATGGATGGATCAATAGATAAGTACAAGGCGAGGTTTGTCATAAAAGATTATAGACAGAAAGAAGGCCTTGTTTACTTTGACACATATCCACCAGTGATTCGTATCACATCAGTAGAATGCTTATAGCTATAGCAGCTATATTTGGTCTTGAAATACATCAAAAGGATGTAAAGACGTCATTCTTGAATGGTGAATTGGATGAAGAGACTTACATGGAACAACCAGAAGGGTTTAATGTTCCTGGATAAGAACAGAAGGTGTGCAAACTTGTAAAATCCTTGTACGGATTAAAACAAGCACCTAGACAGTGACATGAGAACATTGACAAAGAGATGTTGTCAAGTGGGTTTAAAACCAATGAGTGTGATAAGTGTGTGTACACCAAGTCAACTCAAAAAGGATATGTCATTGTGTGTCTCTATGTAGACGATATGCTGATAATTGGTAGTAATCATGAAATGATTCAGTCTACCAAAAACGTGTTAACCAGCAAATTTGATATGAAAGATTTGGGAGTAGCTAACCTAACTCTTCCTCTATCAAAGAATACTGGCTTAAGCATATCGCAATTAGAGTATTCAAGGGTCATCATAAGTGTAGGCATTGCATTTTCGCATGTGAAACCCGATGATGAGTCTCATTTGGAGGCACTACCTTTTGAGTCATGAAAGCCGCGGGAAACGGATATCGGAAGGGGGAATTCAGAATAAACAAGCTCACTGTCTTCGTTGGTGCTGCGTTCGTTACTTCGTTCGAACGGAAAACAGATTGCGGGCGTTCGTGTTGCGTTCGATGAAGCGTTCGAACGGTATCGGTAATTCTGTTTTTGCTGCTAGCCTCACACCCAGCCCATTTAGCTCCCCAAAGCCCATAAAACACATCCCAAATTAATAAATAAATATTAATTTAAATATTAAACATTAAATAAAATATTTAAACCATTTACCAATTAAATAAAATATTTACCTAAACTAAAAAGAAGATATGCCTAATTAAAATCAATCTTAACCAATTAAAGCCAATCATATATTTGACTTCCTAATCTAATAAGATATTTACCAATATAAAATATTTGTATTCCTAAACCAACACAAATTAAATATTACAACTTCCTAATTTAAAATATCTTGTCCCCCCTCAATCTTGTGTATGCCTTTCTCACCTCTCCTAATTTGGAAACAAGATCCCTTCCCTTGTCAACCCTAGCCATTCTCTATATGAACAACCCCTAACCAAGGCCATTCCTCTCCTTCACACAATACAAATCACACCCAAACTTTCTCGAAATCTCTCTAGATTCTCTCTACACACCCAAGACTAAACAAACAGACAAGAAGAGAAAACACTTCATACACACAAAAAGAAAACAAAGAAACCACCACAAGCCACCACCCTCCATAGCCGAAACAGCCACCCATACAGCAGCCCTCCACCACCGAAAATCACCACAAAACCACACCCTAAAACACGCCTAAACAACCCCCGAGATTACCCCAAAACAGAAGCCCAAATCCTTAAAACAGTAACCTAAAAAAACTGCATTGATAACCTTAAGAATAATCACTTTTAATTGCACTAAGAACCCACACAACTTGGAATAGTTCTTTGAAAACATTGAAACAAGTAGCCCGTGCAGTGAGCAGCAAAACAGGAGCCGAATAGGAGCAGAACGGAGTTCGAATCGTAAGCAAAGCAGCGAAACATTGAGCTAGGACGTTGAACCAGCGGACCAGAAAAAGTTGCGGAGCTTTTACCCCCCTTTCGATCTTCGTGGAACGTGAGTCCGAGAGACGGCTTAAAAGGTTAGACCTGAGGGTATCTTTCACACTTATTCTCATTTTACTTTCTGGTCATTTATTTTGATTATATTTTCTGTATTTGTGGTACCTATTGTGTGTATGATGTATGTTGTGGGTATTGGATGAATGAGAGATGTGTCAACTCTCGCGGTATATCGGATGGAAACCCGGACATAAATTTCATAGCCGATCCGAATGGACGGTAATATGATCTGTACTCGGGCCACAATTCCACGTACCGCTTGGGTAAACGGCACCATCTTTCTTTTTGTTATGTTGCTCTTGTTCATTTAGTTTGCTTACTTGAATTCAATATGTCGTTAGTTATGCATGATTCAACCAAGCGCATGGGCTTAGTGAGTTAGTCCAAAGGTCCTCCATTTAGGAGACAAAGAGCCGAAAAGGCCACCTTCGTGACACTACTTCACCGCGCCGGTTGATGTATGTTCGGTTGGACGCGAGATACGTTCAATCGGGCATACTTAGTTTGATATGTTATCTTTATTTTCGTATGTATAAGTCAATCGAGCGCATGGGCTTAGTAAGTGTGTTGTGAGATCCCCTATGGGGAGGGGCTGAAAGCCCTTTACCACGATGCTTTGCCGCGCCGGTTGATGTGTGTTCGGATTGGATGTAAGGTGTGTTCAATCGGGCATACTTGGTTGATATGAATGGTTCTATTCTTGTATGTGTGATGTGACGCGCATGGGCTTAGCATGTTGGTCTAAAGGTCCTCTCTTTGAGAGATCAAGAGCCCCAAAAGGTCACCTTTACGGCAGTGCTTCGCCGCGCCCTTTTATTTTCTGTTTATATATTGCATATTTCATGCATCAGGTCCGTGTCCGTTCGAACGCGTTCACGAACGCAACTCGAACGCGCATGTGTTTTTGCCTTATTATGTGTCAGGTCTCGTATCCGTTCGAACGCGTTTACGAACGCTACTCGAACGTGAGTATTCTGTCTCATTTCCGTTCGAACGCGTTTACAAACCTACTCGAACGTGAGTGAGTATTCTGTTCTCATTTCCGTTCGAACGCGTTTACGAACGCTACTCGAACGTGAGCATTCTGTTTCATTTCCGTTCGAACGCGTTTACGAACGCTACTCGAACGTGAGTATTCTGTTTCATTTCCGTTCGAACGCGTTTACGAACGCTACACGAACGTGCACACACTGAACTGAGTCTGTCTTATTATATTCATGCATAATTGCCTATTGGTTGATCTTTCTTATGCAAATGTGTCACAATTCGTATGCTTATGTCATGAGAACATTTGAGTATTATTTCTTGCGGTATATCGGATGGAAACCCAGACGTAAATTCCGTAGCCGATTCGACATGGACGGTAGTGCGGTCTGTACTTGGGCCACAATTCCACGTACCGCTTGGAAAAGTGCCCATATGTGTGCTTGTAGGTCAATATGTGTGCTTGTGTTTTCCGAATGTGATATGTAAATTTGTATGTTCATTGCTATCTTGAGATATATTAAGCATGCAATTTGAATATGAGATATATGTGAAATACATGTATATTTAGGTGCATATTTTATTTTATAAATGTGAATTTAGAAGCATGATACCCTTAGAAATAAGTGTTACTTCAGCTTGTTTAAATTATTATATAAATCCTTTCATTACAAGTGACATGAGTAAGGGACCATTCCGAACCCAACGGTTTGAGGTCTTCCCTTGCGAGGGGTGAGTGCGGCCTTAAATCTTTGTCCCGGTCTACACCGGGTGGCGACTCCATGTTATGTAATCCTTCCCAACTAGGCCGCGAGCCTAGGAACGGCGTCGTCCAGTTTTCTGTGTCCCACAGTCTGGCGACTCCACTGGGGATGTATTTGGCCCCGAAATATTGTCTTGTAATGAGTGGATTTATGTTTTAATTGGCCATGTCTATAGTGGATAAGTGAGAGTTTAATCAAGGGCACTTTGAGGCTAGGTAATGGTTTGGTGTCTTCCTTCATTCACTACCTTTCTAGAAGGAAAAGCTGTGAGGACACCTATATGGCCATCTACTTGTAGCCTTTGTGATGAACTAATTTGGAGGACTCGTTGTTTATTCCTGACAATAAGCGATAAGAGCCTAAGAGGCTTGGGTATTTAAGTGAGCCTCGCTCCACCTTCCCTCTGGGGGATCTACAACGGGAAATCCATTTGACAGTCCGTCACACACCATAGCTCATTGGCACGTACCTTAGTGTATAAAAAGGGATACGCTCACTTGGTCACTTGAACCCTTGAGTGGGGAGACCTAGTTGTGGGCTATCCTTCGCCAGTGAAGCCTTTGTCCATACTCTTGCAAACCCACCCATAGACTGGTTTATATGGTTAAAGTAGCAATTATTTCCTTGAGTATGTGCTTGCGGACCATCCTCATTTGGATGCAGTTGGACTATTGTCAAAAATACGGGCTTGCTGGGCCATTTAAACTGGGGCAAGTTCGTACTGTATGACTACTAGGCCCAAGGCTTCTGAAATGTTGATGGGCCATTATGTAAAAATTATTATGATATGTTTGCATTATCTCCCTTCTATGCTTATGTTTGGGAACATCACCGTTTGGATCCATTTGGACCATTTGTCATGGGATATGGGCTTGTTGGGCCATTTAAACTGGGACAAGAACGTATTTCATGACTATTGGGCCAAGAGCTTCTAAGTGATTGATGGGCCACCTTGTGTTTGTTTTCGGAATATTATCATTTGGATTTAGTTTGGCTCTTTACCGTAAGACATGAACTCGTTGTGCCATTTAAACTGGGACGGGTTCACCCTTATGACAGTTGTCCCAAAAGCTTCTAAAATGATAATAGGCCGATTTGTTTGAGAATTTTATTTGCTTTAATATAGGTTATATATTTCTTATGCATATCATGCATACATATACCCTGTTAACATCCTTTGTGTCTCAAAAGACACCATAGATACCGTTTGGGTTAGAGAAGGAACCAGACTCACTAAAAGAACAAGTATGAGTGAATCCGATAATGAGGTGTCCC
>SKCR01007853.1:0-24405 GCA_019454045.1 Zanthoxylum bungeanum | reverse complement strand
GAGGTTTCAATACAGGTGGCTTTACCAAGTACTCTCTGATTCTGTCGAAGGCTGTCTGACACTGTTCATTCCATCTCACTGCTGATCTTTTCTCAACAGTTTGAAGATAGTTCACATACTGACGTTAACTTGGCGATGAACGACTGATGTACTGAATTTTCCCCAAGAATGCTCTGACTTCTTTTTCTGTCTTTGGTGCAGGAATTTCTGTGATTGCCTTGATTTTCTTAGAATCTACCTCTATTCCGCCCATTCCCACTGTATGACCAAGCAATTTCCTCATGTCACCCCAAACACACATTTTTTGGGATTTAGCCGCAGGTTGTATCTGTCAACTCTCTAAAGGAACCTTTCTAGTGCTTCGATATGCCCAACCATTGTCTCTGATTTCACCATCATGTCATCCACATACACCTCAATCTCTTTGTGCATCAAGTCATGGAAAAGTGTAGTGGCCATCCGCTGATAAGTAGCTCCCGCATTTTTAAGCCCAAACGACATTATCTTGTAACAATAAGTACCCCACTCGTAATAAATGCAGTCTTGTGTTTATCTTCCTCAGCCAGCATGAGAACCTGATTGTAACGTGAAAACCAACTGCAAATGAATACATAGCAGATAAAGCCGCGCTATCAACCAGAACATCTATATGCGGCAAAGGAAAATCATCTTTCGGACAAGCTTTGTTGAGATCTCTGTAGTCTACACACATTCTGACCTTCCCATCTTTCTTTGGCACCGGACTATATTAGCCAACCACTTGGATATTTTACTACTTCCAGGAACCCCACATCTATCTGTTTCTTAACTTCCTCTCTGACTTTCTCAGCCCATTCTGGTCTCATCCGTCGGAATTTCTGTTTTACTGGCCTCATATTCGGATAAGTTGGTATTGTGTGCTGGGCAATGTTTCTGTCTACCCCATGCATGTCCTCATAGGACCAAGCAAATACTTTGGCATATCTGACCAAAACTTCTTCTAGTTTCATTCTTCACCCTCTCTTCATCAGTTCATTCATTCTTCGAGAGGTAACTTCACTTGCATCAGAATTTCCTTGGGGTTCTCAAGTGTACCCAAGTTAAATGCAGTAGTTCTGGCCGAACTGATATCAAATATGCTTGATTCGTGCAGAGTAAATGGAAATGACTCAGGCAAGTAAGCAAAAGAAATGTCTTTATTATTGGATAATGCGGAAGTACATTCAAACAAATCAGGAAGGTAAATGTCTTCATCATCTATAGACACTTCTTCCTCTGCAATCAGGTCTTCCTCAGGCTTTTCGTCCTCTCCCAGAGTCAGGCTCTCCAACTTCATCAATTCTTCTTCCCATTCTCTGCTTCCACAGCTTCTTTAGTCAGCGGTTTCTCACCCACAAATCCTGGAAGATCTCAAATCCAGGCACCACAATCCCATTACTTCCACAGGTTCAGGCTCCCCTTGATATCCTGAAGCTTTCACAAAACATTCCATCAGTTTCAGGCCCTTTTTCTTGACCTTCGGCTTTTCTTCATCAGATCTGTACCCCAAACCTTTCTGAGTGTTTGTCCTCTGAAATCTGGCAATTTTGAACCTTTGCCCGGTTCAAACTTCATTTTTTTCATGATCCTAGCCACCCTAGGATCCACCCATTCCTCAAAAGTAGCTGACACCTGAAACCTTGTGAAAGGTTGTATCTCCAAGGCAGCCACGGCATTATCTACCTCAGCCCGGATAGTAACAACTTCTCCCTCATACGGGAACTTGATCATCTGATGCAAAGTGGAAGGCACGCCCCCAAG
Source organism: Zanthoxylum bungeanum (assembly GCA_019454045.1). Taxonomy (NCBI): domain Eukaryota; kingdom Viridiplantae; phylum Streptophyta; class Magnoliopsida; order Sapindales; family Rutaceae; genus Zanthoxylum; species Zanthoxylum bungeanum. Next base: position 22,626 of record SKCR01007853.1, on the reverse strand, counting down.
TTTGTGAAACCAAGGCCTTCCCAACAATAAGGCAAAAGTGGCTGGGATGTCCAGCACTGTGAACTCAACCCCATCTTCAATTGGCCCTACCTTGACCATAGCCACAAAAATACCCTCAACTCCCATTTTACTGTCATCATAAGCCTTAATAGTCATACTGGAGGGGTCCAAGTCTGTTGCTGTCATACCCAATCTTTCCAAAATTTTCAACGGGCACACATTGATGGACGAACCGTCATCTACCATCACACATGAAGTTTTCTTGCCCCTCACTTCGGCCCTGATAAATAGAGGCCTATTATGATTTCTCCCTTCCGACGGGAGTTCATCCTCAGAAAAAGATATCTGCAAAGCTTCTTTCTGAACTGACCCAACAAACATTGCAGGGTTGGCGTCTTCCGGTACCACAATCTTGCTCAAGGCCTCAACCATGCCTGCCTATGCTCTCGAGATGCACATAACAGTTCCAGATACTCACTTGTGCTCTAGTCTTCCTCAATTGCCTCAGCACTATATCCCCCTCAGTATTTTCTTCTGCAGTCTCAACCACTTCTCTACCCTCTGTCAAAACTTCCTTACCCTTTTCTGCCATATCATTGTAAAAACGACCGCTGCGCGTCATTCCCCTTACTTCTTCCTCATCACTGCTAGAGAAATCAAGCCAAAAGCTTTTCCCCTGCTCAGTCTCATCTTCACTAGTACTATCCCAGATTCCAGGCAAAAAGGCTTGAGGGTGAAAGGATTTTAGGACAAGGTCTTCTGGGAGGCCAGAATTGATCATATAGGCTGGTGGTGGTATTGCACGGTAATTGGGTAAGGGGTTTCTGTGTGTGTCAGGCTGTTCTGTTTCTTCTGGGTCAGGTATTTTCTTGGAGTCTATCAGGTCTTGGATTTCATGGCGGAGTCGGGCGCAATTGTCGGTGTCATGGCCCTTTTGTTGGTGAAAGTGACAGTAAAGGCTTAGGTTAATGTGTGGTGGGGGATTGGGTAATGGTTTGGCTTCTAGGGGTGATAGAAGTCCTTGTCTCTCTCTTTCAACTTCTCCAATACCTTGGACAAGGGCCTACCCAAGTTGGAGAATCTCCGGTTCCGGATAGCGGCAATCTCAGCAGAAACGGGCTTTGTTCCCGATGTCCCCCCAATGGGCCTCCTGTTCAGACCATAGAATTTTCTATTCTCGGCCTCTTCTTCCTCAATATCCATGACAGTTTCCCTCAACTGCCGAAAATCAGTAATCATGGAGGTCATCCTCCTTAGCTTCCCATAGATGGAGGGCTTGGTGCCCTTGATGATCATTTTAATCTGGTCCTTCTCTGAGGGCCTAGTCTGCATTTTCAACAACTGACCCCTCCATCGGTCCACGTACTCCTTAAAACTCTCCTCCGATTTCTGCTTAACATTTTCCAGATCGCGGAGTGACAGATCGATCTCTAGGTCAGTGACATACTGCTTTAGGAAAGCATCAGCCAACTCTCTCCAATCTTCCTTCACTTTCTTCTCCAAACTGTGGTACCACACCACGGGAGCTAGGCCAACTGAACTCACCCAGACTGATACAAAATGTCGGAGATGCACCCTCGGATCCCCTGGATCATTTTTCCCGTTAAACTTAGCCATATCAGGCATCTTGAACTGTGCCGGCAACTGCTCTTCAAAAGTCAGCGTGTCATAATCCAGCAAATCCTCATTCTTACCCCTCATCTTGCGGGTAACTGACTCAACCTGATCCCGAAGCTTCTGTAACTCTGCCTGAGACCCATACTCTTGTGCCATACTCACATCAATCAAAAGTGGGGTATCATCCCCCAATCTGTTCGGAGGTTCCTCTTGTCTTACATCCCCAGAACTACCCCCAGCACGAGACCCACTATGCCAGCACATCAGTAGTCAAAGCCTTGCAACTGTTCAGTGATCTTGCGAGAACCGTTCTCTAACTGATCCATACGGGACACCTCATTATCGGATTCACTCATACTTGTTCTTTTAGTGAGTCTTGTCCCTTCTCTAACCCAAACGGTATCTATGATGTCTTTTTGAGACATAGATAGTGTTAACATGATATATATGTATGAGGTGCATGAGATGCATGTAACATATATAACATACTAAATCAATTAAAATTTTCAACAAATCATCGGCCCGTTATCATTTTAGAATCTTTCGGGCTAATTGTCATAGGAGTGGACCCATCCCAGTTTAAATGGCCCAACGAGTTCACATCTCATGACAAGGAGCCCAACTAAATCCAAATGGTAATGTTCCGAACACAAGCACAAAGTGGCCCATCAACACTTAGAGCCTTTGCCCAATCGTCATGAAATACGTTCTTGTCCCAGTTTAAATGGCCCAACAAGCCCATATCCCATGACAAATGGTCCAAATGGATCCAAACGACGATGTTCCCAAACACAAGCATAGAAGAAAGATAATGCAAACATAACGTAATAATTTCTACATAATGGCCCATCGACATTTCAGAAGCTTTGGGCCCAATAGTCATAAGGTACAACCTTGCCCCAGTTTAAATGGCCCAGCAAGTCCGCATTTCTGACAATAGTCCAACTGCATCCAAATGAGGATGGTCCACAAGCACATACTCAAGGAAATAATTGTTACTTTAGCCATACAAACCCGATCTATGGGTGGGTTAGCAAGAGTATAGACAAAGGCTCTCACCGGCGAAGGATAGCCCACAACTAGGTCTCCACACTCAAGGGTTCGAGCGACCAAGTGAGCGCACCTTTTTTTATACACTAAGGTATGTGCCAATGAGCTATGGTGTGTGACGGACTGTCAAATGGATTTCCCGTTATAGATTCCCCAGAGGGAAGGTGGAGCGAGGCTCACTTAAATACCCAAGCCTCTTAGGCTCTTATCGCTTGGTGTCAGGAATAAACAACGAGTCCTCCAAATTAGTCCATCACAATAAGCTACGAGTAGATGGCTATCTAGGTGCCTTCACAGCTTTCCTTCTAGAAAGGTAGTGAATAAAGAAGACACCAAACCATTACCTAGCCTCAAAATGCCTTTGATTAACCCCCACTTATCCACTATAAACACGGTCAATTAAAACATAAATCCAAACATCACAAGACAATATTTCGGGGCCGATTCTCTATCCCCAGGGGAGTCGCCAGACTGTGGACACAGAAACTGGACGACGCATGTTGTCCCGGGCTCGCGGCCCGGTTGGGAGTACGGAGTATCCACGGGGGACTAAACCGGAGAGTAATGGAGTCGCCACCCGGTGTGAACCGGGAAAATGAGATTTAAGGCCGCACTCACCCTCGCAAGGGAAGACCTCAAACCGTTGGGTTCGGAATGGTCCCTTACTTATGTCACTTGTAATGAAAGGATTTATGTAATAATTTAATCAAGCTTAAGTAACACTTATTTCCAAGAGTATCATGCTTCTAAATTCACATGTATAAAATAAAACTTGCATCTAAATTTACATTTATTTCACATCTAAGATTGCATGCTTGAAAGTACATCAAAGTAGCAATGAACATACAACTTCATTGGCATATTATGTTCACGAAAATAAAAGCACACATACTAACCATACAAGCACACATGTGAGCACTTTTAGTGGGGGCAATGTGTGTTAATTTCTTGTGTGAGGCAGTTTGCTTACTTGAGTGGAGGGGCAGTGGCTTATGTGAGTCGGTGAGGTCAGTGAGTGGAGATTAGGTACGGGTGAAGGGGCGTGTTCATGCATTGAAAGAGAGATGATTTACTGGAGGTGGCTAGTGTGTGCTGAAGGTGTGTGAGCGTGTCTTTGTCTTATGCGCAAGTGGCTTACGTATTTGAGGGTTGTTTGTTATGTGCGTGAGAGGGCAGATTTGGTCAGTGGCTATGGCGTGTTTTGCTTTGAAAGAGTGAAGGTTGTTGTTTAATGGGTGAGGGGCAGGTGGCTATGGGTACACCAATGACAATAGGTCGAGCCAAGACAGGAATAGACAATGTAATCAAATAGATGAAAGACACGGCGAATATCGTGGTAAAGGTAGCCTTTTAGGCTTTTCTTCCCCCAAATGGAGAACCTTTTAATCCAACACAATAGGCCTATGCGCCTTTCATTACAATATGTACAAAGACAAAGATGACCATATCAAACTTAGTATGCCCGATTGAACATATCTTGCATTCAACCGAACACACGTCAAACGGTGCGGCGAAGCATCGTGGTAAAGGATTTTAACCCCTCCAATTAGAGGACCTTTCATCGCACTTACTAAGCCCATGCACTCGATTGCATCATCCACACAAAGAATTTAAGACGATAATATCAAACTTAGTGTGCCCGATTGAACATATCTTGCATTCAACCGAACACACATCAATCGGTGCGGCGAAGCATCGTGGTAAAGGATTTTAACCCCTCCAATTAGGGGACCTTTCATCGCACTTACTAAGCCCATGCACTCGATTGCATCAAACATAAACAAGTAACATGCAGAATTCAAATGACAAAAAATAAATAAACCAAAGCAACCTAAAACAAAAGAGGGTGCCGTTTTACTCAAGCGGTACATGGAGTTGTATCCCGATTACAGATCATACTACCGTCCTTTCGGAATCGGCTATGAAATTTATGTCCGGGTTTCCATCCGATATACCGCGAGAGTTGACACATCTCTCATTTTATTCCAAAGCCACAACATACAATATCTCATGATCCATGCATATTTATCTACTCAAGGGCCACAACATGCGATTCAACATAACAATCATGCAAATAATACTCAATGAATAATAAAGGGTAAAACAGAAAACGAATGTGGAAGATACCCTCAGGTCTAACCATTTATGTCGACTTTCGGACTCACGTTTCACGGCCGTCGGAAGGGCTATCACACCGCAACTTTTCTGGTTCATAGTTTGTGTTTTACTTCGTTGTTTCGCCGTTCGAGCTACTGTTTTGGCTCCGTTTTGCTGCTGTCTCCTCGTGGTTTCGCTGCCGTATTATTGGTTACTGTTTCAGGTGTATAGGGGACTGTTTTGGGTGTTTTTTTTTGTGGGTTTCAAGTGCAGTTTTTGTGTGATTATTTAAGGGTTATAAGTGCAGTTTTTTGTGTTACTGTTTTAGGGATTTTATGGACTGTTTTTGATGGGATTTGGGCTGCTGTTTTAAGGTAACTCAGGGGCTGTTTAGGCGTGTTTTAGGGGGGTGCAGGGGCTGCTGTTTTATGGTAAAAGGGACTGCTGTTTGGGATGTGTTTTACTGCTGTTTTAAGGTGATTCAGGGGCTATTTTTGATGGCTAAATTTCGGCAATGGATGGGCTTAGAGGGGCTGTAATTTTCGGCTAAGAGTGAAGGAGGAGAAGAGAAATATTTTGCTTCTTTTTCTTGTGATTGGCGTGAGTTCTAAGGCTTCTCTTTGTGTCAAGAAAACGTGAATGAAGAGGTTTCTTGTGTGTATGGGCGTGGACTAGAGAGAGTGGAGAGATGAAAGCTTGGTGAATGGTTGTTTATATTGAGAATGGTTAGGGCTCCTCCTGTCTCACAAGGATAGGATTTGGCATTAAGAGTAAGGATTTGATTTGGTGGAGACAAGATTGGTCTAGATTAGGAAGTTTGAATATCTAATTTGTGTTGGTTTAGGAATACAATATTTTTTAATTGGTTAGGATTTATTTAATTAGGCATAACATCTTTTTATTTAGGTATATAACATATTTGATTTGTTTAAATTAGGCATGATTATATTTTGTGTTTTATTTAATTACATTATCTAATTATATTTAACTTAATATTTGATTTAATTTGGGTGTGTATTAGGTAAGTGGGCGTGTGGGCCTTGGTTGGGGGCGTGTGGGCCTTGGTTGGTGGCTTTGGTTTGTGTGGACAGGTGTGTGGTGGCTTGCAGGGTTTTGGGTCAAGGCAAAGGGGCTTGCGGGGATTTTGGGTCGAGGTTAAGTGATTGGTTGGTGTTTTGGGCCGGGAATAATTTTTAGAACAGAAAGCCAACAATAACCCGAAGCTAAACCAGTGAACTTAATCCGAATATGAGTCAATTCTTGACTCCTCCCTTCCGACGTCTGTTTCCCGCGGCTTCCGCGATTAAAAAAGGTAGTGCCTCCAACTGAGACTCATCATCGGGTTTCACATGCAAAAATGCAATGCCTACACCCGTCAACCCTAAACTCCTGAAATTGTATTTCATTCAACAACTCACCATAGGTTCTCCACCCTGTATATAATAATAGGCCAGGCCGAAGTTAAAAATGAGCATAATAAGATGAAGGCACTATGGAAACTGATCGAGTACACATGGCAAGTTGGCTCTCACTACTTCTTCACTACAAGAATTATGGCTTTTAGCGTCCAAAAATTTATCGTCGAAATAATTTTCAACACCAAAAATCACTTTTAGCTTCGAAATTGAAATTCGACGCTAAATGTCAAATTTTTTTAGCGACGTAAATAAATTTCGACGCCAAATATTCAAATTTTAGCGTCGACAAATATTCGACGCTAAATAATTTTACTATTCCAATAATTTTTGGCGCCAAATGTTAAACTTTTAGCATCAAAAATATTAGTCGACGCCAAAAGCTAGACATTTAGCGTCGACTATATAGCGTTGCTAAAGGTTTATGAAGATTCCACCGACAATCCTTCAATCTTTAGCATCTAAATTTATGTCGACGCTAAATTTCGGACATTTAGCGTCGAAATTTTTGTTTTGACGCTAAAAAACGACAACAATTAGCGTCGAAATGAATATTCGACGCTAAAAAATAAAACAATTAGCGTCGAATTTATTATTTCGACGCTAAATATAGATTAAAATGCAAGAATGCCACCAACCTTATCTCTCTCTGTTTTTTCTCTCATTCTCTTCATTTTCATCCTCTGAAATCTGAGAATTTCTCATCTAAAGCCTAACAACTCTCCTAAAAATTTTCAATAAAATTTTAATCAATTTCCGATAAGGTAAATCTTCTTTCACATTTCTTTATTATTTTCAATTTTTATGATTATATATGTTGTTTATATGCTTTTTGTTAGTGATTTATGATTCATATATATAGAGTAAGTTAATTAATTAACAAAATAGAATTTTTTTTTGTAAACTATTTACTTTATCAACTAAATATATATGTATATGCTTAAATAAATAATTAATGAATTAGTAATGTTGATGAATGTAATATGATATTTAATAATTATATTATTATATTTAGGTATTTCGCTTAAATGTATAGAAATTGGATGAGCTCGCTGGATAGATTGAGTGTTGAATATCGTAATGGAGTGTATGAGTTTATGGAAGTCGCAAACCAACACATTGATACAGAAGGTCGGGTTCTGTGTCCATGTGTAAATTTTTTGAATAGGAAAAGGAAACGGTTAGATGAAGTTCATAATCATTTATACATGCCAGGAATATCACCAACTTACCGTACGTGGATTTATCACGGTGAGCAGTATAATTCTCAGTCATGGTTTATTGATTCCGGTGAAGGGAGCAGTAGTTACAATCAACCTGTAAACGATGAGATAATCGATGCTTTGCATGACTTATAAGGTCCACAACGTGGTCATAGTGTCAGTGGTGACATGCCAGTGTTAAGTGGAAATGATCAAAATTTATTTAGTGAACTACTTGATGAGGCAAAAAAAATTCCATTTGAATGTGCTGGAATGTCGATCTTAAATTTCGTTGTGAAATTATTACACATTAAAGTGATCAGCAGAATGACCAACAAAAGTATTGATATAATGCTAGAGTTACTGGGCCAAATGTTACCGGTTGGAAGCGAATTGCCTAAGTCGTACTACGAGGCAAAGAAAATGTTGTGTGATCTGGGAATGGGGTATGAATCCATTCATGCTTGTAAGTATGATTGTGTATTATTTCGTGCAGAATATGAATCACTTGAATATTGTCCGATATATGGTGAAAGTCGGTACAAAGTTCGTGGTACGGGGAAGAAAATGCCTCAAAAGATATTGCGATATTTTCCTTTAACGCCCGGGCTGCAGAGATTGTTCATGTCACGACACACAGCAACTGACATGATGTGGCATCATGAAAAGAGGATCGATACAGAGGGCATACTTAGACATCTTGCGGATGGAACCGAGTGGAAGGAATTTGATGACATGTACCCCCGTTTCGCTGAGGACCCCCGTAATGTCATGTTAGGTCTTGCCTCTGATGGTTTTAACCCATTTGGGAATATGTACAACTCTTATTGCATCTGACCCGTTATTGTTATTCCATATAACTTACCTCAATGGAAATGTATGAAGGATCCGTTCATGTTTATGTCATTGTTTATCCCTGGTCCACGTTCCCCTGGTAAAGATTTGAATATTTACTTGAGACCATTGATCGAGGAGTTACAAACATTATGGAATGTGGGTGTGCATATCTATGATGCAGCTTCCGAGCAGTATTTTCAGATGCATGCTGCATTATTATGGACCATTAATGATTTTCCAGCTTATGGTTCATTATCTGGATGGAGCACTAAGGGATACATGGCAAGTCCAGTTTGTGCGGGTCAAACACCTTCGCAATGATTACGGAATAAAATAGGATACACAGGGCATAAGAGATTTCTTGAGTTGAGTCATCCTTGGCGGAGGAGTAAATTATTTAACGGTCAACATGAACCTCAGAGTATGCCCAGTCCATTGTCTGGATTCGACATAGTTTGCCAACATCAACATCTCAGAGACAATACACCAGGTAAACATTCTAATAATAGAGATAAAAATCGAAAACACTTACCTGAAGAGTTGAATTGGACAGGAATAGTATTTTCTTTGAGTTAGAATATTGGGGGACTCTGAGTTTGCGACATAATTTGGATGTAATTCATATAGAAAAAAAACATTTGTGAGAGTTTAGTAGGCACACTATTCAATATTCCGGGTAAGACAAAAGACACTGTAAATGCTAGATTGGACCTACAAGATCTTAGAATTCGTAGTGAATTGCATTTACAAGTCACTTCTCGATGTCTTATTAAGCCACCTGCTAGTTATGTGCTCACTCAATCAGAGAGAAAATCATTATGTGATTGGCTGAAAATGGTTAAATTATCTGATGATTATGCATCGAATATTGGGCGTTGGGTCAGAGATGATACAATAACGGGATTAAAGAGTCACGATTGTTATGTGCTTCTCGAGATTCTCCTTCCTGTTGGCATTCGACCTTATCTACCCCCGAATGTATACGACGTCGTACTTGATCTATGTGGCTTCTTTAAACAATTATGTCAGAGGACATTAACCACAACTGTTATTGATGAACTTGAGCGAGGAATCGTGATAATCTTATGCAAGCTGGAGCGAATTTTGCCACCCGCTTTTTTTGATGTGATGGTACATTTGGCCGTGCATTTACCGGCTGAAGCTAGGAAGGGAGGTCATGTCCATTACAGATGGATGTATCCCATTGAGAGGTACTATATATATACAGTATTAAATATTACATTCTTAAATTTTTACTGTGCATTGAATTTAGTTTTAATGCAAACTTGTTGTCATATCCGCAGGGCTTTGGGAGATTACAAACAATATGTGAAAAACAAGGCGCGCCCTGAAGGGTCAATAGCTGAAGCTGTTGTAATAAGTGAAGCAATAACATTTTTTTCGATATACATGCAGAATATTGAAACTCATTTCAATCGTCGGCCACGAAACTATGATGGAGCTGCAAGTAATTCGCAAGATATCACAGTGTTCCGTCAAAATTGCAGACCATTTGGAGCAGTAGGTGTCAAATTACTGACCCTTCAGGAATTTCAACGTGCACATTGGTTTATATTGAGTAATTGTGATGAAGTGCAACCGTATTTAACGTAAGATTTTCTGGTGCATAACCATAGTATTTTTGCCATACATTAACCTAACTCATTTTTTGTAGGCAACATCTAACAATGCTACAATGTGGTGGTGACCATAACGTTGATGAAACACACACAAAAGAATTTCCTAAATGGTTTGAGACAACTGTAAGGCCTAACATTTTATATTTATTTTTATCCTCACATTACATATTTCAGTTTGTTATATTAACACATATATTTCTCTCATTGTTAGATTAAGAACCAAGTGCAAAATGGTCAATTGGACTCGTCATCCTCGTAGGTTTCTTTGGCTTATGGCCTCAAAAGCAGGTTTATGAATACAGTGGATGCATTGTCAACGGAGTTAGATTTCATACCGAACAGCGAGATGTTACTCATGTGACTCAGAATTATGGAATTGTAGTCCAAGGAGAACACGGCTCATATCTTATTGACTTCTACGGAGTGTTGCAATCGGTCATTGAGTTGATATACCGACCCAGACGATATATTGTGCTATTCGACTGTAAGGGGTTTGACACAAATGCCAGAAAGAGGAGAATTCAAGTTAGTAATCATCTAACGTCAATTAATGTTCAACGTTTTTGGTACAATAATGATCCATACATTTTTTGTACCCAAGCACGTTCAGTGATATATATATCTGATCCAAAGTTAGGAAATGGATGGATGGTGGTAGAAAAGTTACAACATAGGGGTATTTGGGACACGCATGAGAAAGATAGAGTTGACATATCAGATGAAACACAAGAAGTCTTCGGCAACTTCGAAGTTCCTGAACAGATATTTTATGGACCAACTGTCACCGTTCCTGAAAATATCGCATTAACACGAGATAGTACAGACGTTGAGATAATTCCTCATTCTGAAGTGAGCGTTGAAGTAGCAAATGAAGAAGAATTTGACACTGAAGATAACTTCGATTCCAGTCACGAATCCTCAAATACCGAAGATAATAGTGATTAATGAAGTTAGTGTATTTTGTGATTTATGAATAATTTTCTGGATTATAATGTATGATTGTTGTTTTTAATTATTACTTAAATATGGTTGTTGTTTTTAATTATTATTTAAATATGGTTGTTGTTTTTAATTATTATTTAAATATGGTTGTTGTTTTTAATTATTATTTAAATATGGTTGAAAGATTGTCGTAATTAATTATTAATAGTATAATTATCATATAATTATTATTATTATTTTTAATGGTAGACATTTAGCGTCGAAATATAATAATCGACGCTAAATGTCTTTCATTTAGCGTCGGTTATTATATTTCGACGCTAAATAAAAAAATTAAATTTCCCGGAAAAACAACCCTAATTTTTTTATAAACCGCCAACTTTTTAGCGTCGAAATTATTTGCTTTTAGCGTCGACATATTTCGACGCAAAATTTAAATTTGGCGTCGAAATATAATCGACGCTAAATGTCTTTCATTTAGCATCGAAAATATTCAATTGCGACGCTAAATAAAAAAATTAAATTTCCCGGAAAAACAACCCTAATTTTTTTATAAACCGCCAACTTTTTAGCGTCGAAATTATTTACTTTTGGCGTCGAATTATTTCGACGCTAAATGTCCATTAAATCCCTAAAACCAGTATCTTCTTCTTTCTCTTCTCGGCTCAGACGTCCAAAACCAAATATCTCTCTGCCTTCTTCTTCTTTCTCGGCTCCAACCATTCTTCTTCGGAAAATTCGTGATTGTGAGTCAGTTTGTCGGCATTGGTTTGTTTTCTTTTTGTTAATCTGTTGAATTATAATTCTCTGTTAAATCTTAGGTTGATTAGTTGGATTTTATTTTTATTTTTTTTAAAATATAAAGTTCGGTGATTGTGAGTTGATTTATTTCGATCTGATTATCAGTGCGATTGTCTGATTGTTGATTGTTAATTATTTAGACTCTGATTGTGAAATGGCTTAATTAGAATTTTTATTTTATTTTTGCAAATGTTTACCTGCTGTTCCAACCTAGATCAATGTTTTCTTTCAACTCAACTTTAGAGAGAGGGATTTGATAATATTGTTTAGTCTAGGAATACTTTGTTTTGAGATGTGGGACTGAGTGACTCATTGATAATATAACGCAAAATTCTTATAATCTCTTCCCCTTTCATTGTTCACATCCTCATGATTAGTATACCGTACATTGTGCAATGGAGTTGGTTCTGATAAAAATTGTAACAATGTGACCTATCAAGTGTATATATTGTTTGCCTTGGGTTCACATTGAACTACTGGAGAGGGATAGATAGTGGGTTAGATCAAGTTGTATTGAATAGGGGTGTGGAATACTGGAATATGATGGCATGAATCTTATTGTTTTGATGAAAATTGTAAGAAGGTAATATAATTTTACAGTGTTCTAAAATGCGCTAGCCGTTAGTCGGGTGGTAGCTCGGCGTCTAGGGTATGTGATGGTTTAAGTTTAAGTTTAAGGGATGATGATGATGATGATCAGTAGTAGTGTAGTTCAGGATCAAATTCATATGATGATGATGATGAAGGGGTGTGGCTGGTGAAGGTGAGGGTTGAGAGAGATGGAGGGGCTGAGTGGTCTGCTTTGAGGGTTGAAATTTGGTGTTAGTGGGGCAGGCTGTTGGATGTGTGTTTGTTGGTTATTGTTCACAGTGGAGGGCTGTTGATTTGAGGCTATTGGTGTGAAGTTAGTGGCTGGATTGGATAGGGTTCTTGCGTTAGTGGGGCAGGCTGTTTTATGAATGTTTGTTGGGTATTGTTCACAGTGGAGGGCTGTTGATTTGAGGCTATTGGTGTGAAGTTAGTGGCTGGATTGGAGGGGGTTATAGCGTTAGATTCAGGGATGATGATGATGATGATGATGATGAAGGGGTGTGCCCATAACAGCAACATTTTGCTGCTGTTCTGCCCAGAACAGCAGCAAGATGTTTGCGGAGAGTTGTGGAATTTGAACTGTTTTTGTCGGTTCGTTAGCATTTGATTTTATGTTTTTATTTGCTTTTGTTCCTGTCTGATTGTTTAGTTATATGAAAATATAATTTGATCCTTTGAAGTTTACACGTGTATTTAAGGATCTCATTCTTATATAGATGTATTTCATAGGTCTAGATAGTAGAAGAGCTTGTGAGTGCCGTGAGGGACTAGAAGAGCTTAAAGGTTTGGAATTGCATGGCTTGTGGTGAATTTGGCGTTGTTTGCTTGTGGCTATGTGAGTGAGAGCTTTGTATATTTTTGTTTGTGATTCTTGTATGTGAGTGAGATTTAGGTGAGCGAGAGAGGGAAGGCCAAGGCCGAGAAAATTCTGATTAACATTAAATTTTGGAATGTGTTTGGTTTGGTTAAGTTTAGTTTGGTTTGGTTTTGTAATATAATGTTCATACATATACTATAAAATGCATGTGTTTGTTTGGTTTGGTTCTATTACATTCAAAATGTGGTATGATACTTTTTTTTTGTTTTTGCAGATGGCACCGGGCAATCGCAGACGGGCTAATACGACTCCATCTACATCAGTAAGGACAACTGGCCCTGGTGGAGGCTCTGCTAGCACAGGTGAGTCCAGTACAGCGAAGGGTCGAGGACGCACCCGTGGCCTAAGGTTGTCTAAGTACGTTAAGACTCACGGCCGTATCCGGATTGAGATATCAGATGATGGACAAAGTCAAGTCGGACAACATAATTCCGTGTTTAATACAGCCATATGAGCTGTAGCTCGATATGAAGCTCCCCAAAACTACGTTTCTTGGAGAAAGATACCGTGGGAGACGAAAATCAACCAGCTATTCTCTTCACTACATGTAAGTTTTCGATATTGTTTGTTAGTTAACATTTGTATTTTATACTGATTTTTACTCGGTTGTTATTCATGTAGGAGTGGTTCGACTTCGATCTGACCAAAGTGAATGTCCAACAATATATTGACTACCACATGGGGAAAAGTTATAAAGATTATAGGACAAAAGTCCTGAAACCAATATTCGACGAACATGGACCTTCAGATGCTCCACAACACAAGCATGATTTTATAGAGGAGCAAGACTGGACATTCTTATGTGAGCTTTGGTCTACCAAAAAACATGAGGTAAATTTTGGAATAAACGGAAATTTATAATTTTCTTTGTTTTCGGTACTTACATTGTTGGTAAATGTAGGATAAATGTCAAGCAAATGCGGAAAATCGAAGTCACTTGCATTTTAACCACCGTGGAGGTTCGAAGCCATTTATCCAACATTGTGCCGAACATTCTGAGGTAAATATATCCTAACGTAAAATTTAACAGTTCATTGGTTTAACTAATGTGGAATAATATTGAATTTATTTTCTGTTTATAACAGAGTAACACAGGTGAAGTGCAATCATTTCCAGATTTTTTCCGTGTGACGCATTACAATGAGAGAAACAAATGGATAAATGAAGAAGCCGAACGCTGCTATGTAAGTTTCAGTTTTTAAAATAAAATAATTAATATTATATATATTAATTTTTTTTCTCAAATTCTAATATTAACTTATTTTTTGAAACAGAAGGAAATGATGGAACTCCAACATCAAACTCAGGAGACATGGTCCGACCCAATACCAGATGAGCAGTTGTCGCAATTGGTTTTCAAGAATTAGACAGCTTACAACGTTGGCCTTGGCACTCGTAAGAAGCCGACGTCATATGCACGCAGTACTGTTAATTCGGAAAATGCCTCTCTTTGAGACGAGTTAGCCACCACCCGAGACGAGCTACAACAGACTAAGGACGAGCTAAAACAGGTCAAGGTGGACCACGAGAAGAGGATGGAGGATCTCCAACAGCAAATGATGTTTTTCCGTCAGATGTTGTATAAACATTTTGAACAAATAGTTTTAATATAATATGTTTTTTTTCTAAAAAAAATTGAATATAATAATTATTATAATATTTCGTAATTCTGTTATTAATCAGAAATTTTTTTCAATTAATTAAATATTAAATCAATTATTTTAGACTAAAAAGAAGTAAATTAATAATTTTTTAAAAAAACAAATTTTTTTAACAATTAGCGTCGACACAGTCGACGCTAATAGTAACAAGAAAATCATATATTACTTTTTTAATATACTCTAACGTCGAAAACTTTCGATGCTAAAAGTCTAACTTTTAGCGTCGACTTATTTCGTCGCCCAATATAACCTATAGCGTCAGAAAATTTAATTTAGCGTCGAAAAATATTGGATGCCAAATACAGTCTTTAGCGTCGCAATTTTTTAATTCGACGCGAAAAGTTATTCTCGTCGATATTTCAGCGTCCACTTTTGGCGTCTGATTATTTCGACGCTAAAACTATTTTGCGTCGAAAATATGGTTTTTGGCGTCGATTTATTTCGACGCTAAAGGGTATAATTTTTGTAGTGCTTGACGATTGTCGCTATCGGCGATGTTGGTACTTCATAGCCGCTTGGTCTATGCACTCATTCAGGTAGTCGTTCTTTATCGAGTCCTCCAACTGCTCCTACAGGTCTATACATCTTTCTGTGGTGTGTCCCCTTACATTATGGTGCACACAATAAGCTATGTTGTCTCTCTTCTCAATGGGAAACCTCCTCGGGTCGGGCTTAGTTAATAGACATTTATCCTAGATTTCCCGAACTATCTGGGCCATAGATCTGTTTAGGGGGTGTACATTGTCCCTCCGGCCACATGGTTGACCTGGATAGGTGGCCTTCTCTATTGCATTGGATTATTCTGAGGTATCGAACTGGACTCATTCTACCTCGGGACTGGTCTCCTCAAGTCCTTGTCCAAATCCCACTGATTTTCTGGCCTGGGTGCTTTCGGATTCTGAACAGTCCTCATCCGGGCAATTTTCTCCTCTCCCTCTATCAACAAACTTCTTTGCCTGCTCCAAATCCGCGGCATAGTCCGGTATCTCCTGGATCCTCAAGTGAGACCATTGATGGAGTTGGTGCTTGGAGTGCCAATCCGAATTATACATTTTATTATTAATTAATAAAATAACTACATTTTCATTTCATACCTTATTAATGGTATTTTCATTATGCGTATTAGATTGATGTATAGATATGCTAAGAATGACATCGACCTTAGAATAGTCTTGACACGAGGTGTAAATAATTCTTAAAGTAAATATTCATAGTCATTAGTTTTGAAATACAGTCGAATTCATATAACCTAGAAGACTAACACATGTCGTATATTGGAATTGGAGTTCCAATAGTTTAATCCGATATACCATGAGTTTTGGAAACTCGTATAGACATGTGGGTATATGTTGAAGCGAATATTGAATGACTCATAGATGATTTCTAATAGTTGGAAGTACACACTACCGTCAATAGGAATCTCATCGAGTCGAGTAGCATATATAATCCTTTGACTATATGATAGCATTGATTTTATGTGAGATCCTCCACACTTTGATGCCATGTATGTCAGAAATCTTTCATGGTCTGGCCTCTAGATGTTTTTTGGCTGTGGACTGATGCACTTAGTAATAAAGTGCGGATAAAGATAGGATGTGTCAGCCCGAATGTGTACCATAAGGGGTTTAGGTATCCATGTGAGTAAAGTCATGATTCTTAAATCTTTGGCCAAAGTCGATCACCTAGGGTGGATCACATCAGTTATGAAGAATCGTTCGGAAACTTGACGGTATATTATATGTTTCCTAAGCATAACTCAGATAGCCTACGATGGAGAGATTATTAAACATATGTGATGACCTCGATTTGTATAGTGCAGAAATGTCGTTCGTGTCCTTCGTGAATTCGGAGGTGGCCGAATTGCGTACATATTAGCTAGGCTTATATTACGAACGTGTCTGAACTTAGAGAGTCTCAATATGAAGTGTATTCATTGAGCACTTGGTTAGCCGATTATTTTTTATAAAAGATAATACTTGATATTATAATTATCAACTAAGATAATCAAGTGTTATTGGATAACAATGATTATTTACTTTGACCTAATTGGATTAATTCAATAATTACACAAGAGCTTAATTGTAAAATCATAATTATCTCTACCATTTAAGGATATTATGGTAATTTTAAGTATGTAATAATATGTGGTTTCACCTTGATTTAATTGGATTAAATAAAGGTGGCAAACATTTAGCTAATCCATTTCCTAATCCTTGGCTTGATTTAATTGTATTAAATTAAAGTGGGAGACAATGGAGATTAGTCACACCTAATTATACATATTTGGACAAATTAGATTAAGCCCACTAAAAAGTTGATTACAACTTTTATTAATTAAAAATTGCCTAAATTTTGCTAAAAATAACAAGTTTTAGGAATGTTTTAATTACAAGTACAAGTAGAAGCAAATTCTTAGAGAAATTAGCCTAAGTTAAAGAAGTGTTTAGAGAAGCTTGTGAGGTCTATACAACATTTCATCTAGGACAAATCGGGATTGGATATTGAAGTGAAGCTTACTAGCATTGGAAATCAAGATTGGATCTTGAAGTTAAGCTTGCATACCTTGGAGGTTCTCCAACCATTTCAACAAAGAACAAGTAGATTGGATCTTGCATCAAGCTTGCTAGGCAAATTTGAACTTCTCTTAAGTTATGAATTATGTATTAGATGCATGATCACATAACTTAATGTTGAAATAAGACTAATAAATTGTGTTAGGATGCTTTGGAAGTATAAACACAATATGCTTGTAATTGGGTCAAAATATTTATGTTAGATATAAATATAAATTAGAGATTGGAACTCTAGATTAAAGCTTAGATATATGACTACCATTCTAGAATCATTTTACCACCTTTGGGTGACCTAGAATTGTTCACGAGGCATTTCTTATTGGGATTCTAATTTGATTTGTGTATTGGATTCAAAATTTACGCAATTGCGTATTTAGAATAAAAGTATGTTTTTGTAAAAATATTTTATATTTGGAAAAACTTGATTTTTATTCTATAACATGTGTTTATGTTGGTTTTGAAATTAAAAATTAATTTTGAGTGTTTTTGAAATGTTTAGGGAAGACTGGAAGTAATTAGGGTAAAATATCCTAATTCCTTCAGCTCACTTTCCAGTGAGCTGAAGGAAAGAAATGAAATGAAAACAAAAAAAATGATCTGCTAGCGCACTGTAGCGCGCGCGTCATGTGCGCACCCGCGGCAATTTTGTTTTCATCCGTTTTTTGAGTTTCCGGACTCCGATTCAGCCCCGATTTTTTCATATACACTCGTAATGGAATATAATATTTCATTAAATAATCTAAAATTACACCCATGCTTGATATCCATGGGTTAGACCCATTTCCATTGTACGGGGCACCGATCTGACCCTAGAGGTTCCATAATTGCCCCAACAGAATGGTATCGGTAGCAAGGTTTAACCACACAACACATGTTTTGAATCTATGTCATAGTAATTTTAATGTAATTATACATATGACATATTGGATATGTATTACATGTTTTAAATTAAAACTTTGACCAAATTAAGTTAATGACTTGATTGTCGTAAATCTATGTGATTAGGTGATTACTTAATTTAAGTAATAGTATTAGTAATATTGGAGCATTATTGGATGATTCGTCTTGTCAATACGGAGATGAATGAGTTCTTACTACTTATATCTAATATCGTTATTTTTGTAAGGGTATAAGTGCTCAGAACTTAGGTCGCTCCGGTAAAACATTAGATGTAGCGTGATGAGTTAACACAGTCACCCAATGTCGTCATTAGTGTGAGGGTGTACATACGAAGCTCATTAGTACACATTCACAAGTATACACCTAGAACACGTCTTAATCCAATATCGTTATTAGTGTGAGGATTAGAAACTGTTCAGGACCAAACTAGGAGTCACATGAAGTGATTAACCTTCGAGGTCTACCTAATAAGTTTATCAAGGCCAATTCGTCATTAGTTTGAGGCTAGAGTAAATGTCATGTGATCCACTTCCCGCTATGAAATTTTGATAGTCAAATTTCTATTTTTCCATTAAGATAGATTACAGAATTACGTAAAGTAGTGGGAGGGCACTAATAGATTTAAAATTCCATAATCAATTAATGTTATTACTTTTGAAATGAAAAATATCTTGTTACTCTTTTAAAAAATAATGTCTTGTAGATGGCTGTCGTTAATCCATTGATGAAACTTTTAGATTCCAATAAGCCAAAAGGAGCCGAAAACTATTTCGAATGGAAAATGAACATACGCCTTGTCTTGGAGTTTGAAAAGTTGACTTATGTCACTATCAATCCACTGCATGTTGAAATCGATCCTGACTCCACTACAGAAGAGCGAGAAACTTTTGATTGATGGAATGGTGATAACCTAAAGGTGAAATCCTACATCTTTGGATCGATGGTTCCAGATTTGCTGAGACAGTATATTGAAGTACCAGATGCTTGGAGCATCATGCGAACACTCAAGGAATTGTTCGAGACAAATCAAGAGATGGAACTTTATCGAAAAGGAATTGTTCTGTGCTGAACTCAATGAGGAATGAGCTGTCAGCACTCATGTTTTGAACATGATAGACCAGATTCGATATCTGGAACGGCATGAAATTGTGTTTGATGAAAGATTGGGCTATAATTTGATTATGTCTTCTTTGTCTGGTTCTTATACTGCCTTTGTATTAAATTTCCATATACATTTGATGTAAGCCACATACCAAGAACTTCATAATATGCTACGCACGGCGGAGCAAGATTTGAGGAAAGGCAACCCCACATTGTATCTCAATGGTGGAGCTGACTCTTCAAAGACTTATGGCAAGTCAAAGAAAATAAAATTATGGAATAAAAAGATATCAAAGAAGAACTCCAAGAAGCGCAAAGGCGAAAAACCGGAAGTAGCTCATGATCAATGTCTACAATGTAAGAAGTCTGGAAACTGGAAGAATGATTGTCCAGAGCTTAAAGGAAAAGCATGACCATCAGGTACGCTTTGTATTTTTCCAATTATTGACATCTCATTAGCCTTAGATGTAAATAGTGGATGGGTGTTAGACACCGATAGTCCTATTCATATTTGTAATTCCCTGCAGGAAATGAGGGTTAAAAGAAGGCTGAATAAATGGGAGATCCAGCTTAGAGTTGGCAATGGCGAGACATTGGATGTCAATGCCATAGGAACAATTGTTTTAGATCTCCCTAATGGATATAAATTAGATTTTCATGACTGTTATTATGTTCCCTCACTTATCAGACAAATAATATCACTGCCAATATTAGATAAAAAGTGATATAAAATAAACATTAAGGATGAAACTTTATGTTTGTATGATAAAAATAATTTATTGAAATGTGAATGTTCTTTATCAAACGGTCACTATGTTTTGGAAACATGTCGAGATGTATATAATGTAGAGGAAATATAAGTAGGAAATATGAATTAAATAATACTGAATTATGGCATATGAGATTAGGCCACATAGGTGTTAGACGTCTATCCAAATTGGTAAATGATGGTTTGATTGAAAATCTTACCTTAGATTCTTATCCGATTTGTGAGTCTTGTATCCAAGGAAAGATGACAAAGGCTCCATTTCTAGGTGTTGGACATCGTGCTAGAGATTTATTGGAACTAATACATAACGATGTGTGTGGTCCATTAAATCATATAGCTCATGATGGTTCAACATACTTTGTGACTTTCACAAATGACAAGTCTAGATATGGATATGTCTATCTGATGAAACATAAGTCGAAAATATTTGACAAGTTGAAAATATTCTGAAACGAAGTAGAAAAATAAACCAGTAAATTCATCAATTGCCTTAGATAAGATCAGGGCGGTAAATACATGAGTGAAGAATTCAGAAATTATCTAAGGGAGAATGAAATTCTCGCCCAATATAGCCCACCAGGAACACCTCAACACAATGGAGTGTCTGAGCGTAGAAATCGTACTTTATTAGATATGGTGCAGATATTCCTTATTACCTTTGGGGTTACGCTTTACTTACTGCTGCCTACATACTTAATAGGGTTCCATCGAAAGTTGTTTCTATGACCCTCTATCAGATATGATTCGGTATAAATCCATGTCTTAGGCATTTAAAGATTTGAGGTTGTCCTACATACGTTAGAGTTACGTAGCGGGATAAACTAGCACCCGTAGGGTATAAATGTATGTTCGTTGGATATCCTGATAATTCAATGGAATATCAATTCTACGATTCTGAACAATGAAATGTATTTGTTGTTCGCTTTGTAACTTTTCTTGAAAATGATTTTTTGAGAGAAAGTGGAAGTTGTAGAAAGATTGAACTTGATGAGTTTGATCTTAACACTAAGGAACCTGAGATGGAACCAGAGATCTAAATAGGTGAAGGATATACAGCACAGGTTCTACGTAAGTCGAATAGAATATCAAGACCTCCTGAAAGATTATTTTTAACATCTGATGTGAGCCTTGATGTTCTCCTCTTGGAGGAAATAGATCTGACTACGTATAAAGAAGCGATATTGGATATCGATTCGGGAAAATGGAAGGAAGTCGTGAAATTCGAAATGGATTCAATGCATGTCAATCAAGTCTGGGACTTAGTTGAACTTCTTGAAGGAGTTAAACCTATTGGTTGTAAATGGGTTTACAAAAAGAGGCGAGGGCCCGATGGAAAGTTGGAAACTTTTAAGGCCCGATCGGTAGCAAAAGGTTACACTCAACATCCTGGGATTGACTATGAGGAAAATTTTTCACCAGTAGACATGTTAAAATCCATTATGATTCTTTTAGCCATTGTTACATATCACGACTATGAGATATGGCAGATGGATGTGAAAATCGCTTTCATAAATGGATTCCTTGACGAGGATATCTATATGGAACAACCAGAGGGTTTCATATCCAGTGAGACTTCAAACTTGGTTTGTAAGCTTCAAAAGTCTATTTATGGACTTAAATAGGCATCTTGAAGCTGGAATCGTCATTTTGATGAGATAATTAGATTACATGGATTCATAAAAAAAATGAGGAAGAACCATGTATTTATAAGAAAATGAGTGAGAGCATGACAATTTTCCTAGTCTTATATGTAGATGACATCTTTATCATGGGAAATGATATAGGGATGATGTAAAGTGTGAAAGCCTACCTTTGCAAGAACTTCTCCATGAAAGATATAGGTGAAGCTTCCTATATACTAGGTATAAGGCACTACCGAGATAAAGTTAGGAAGCTTATAGAGTTGTCACAATCGACGTACATAGATAAGATGTTATAAAGGTACGGTTTTACCAACTGCAAGACACCAAATGTACCTTTCCGATACGGCATACATCTTTCGAAGAAAATGGCACCTCTTACTGAGGAAGAGAGAGTTAGGATGTCTAACTTGCCATATGCTTCTTGTATTGGGAGCATAATGAATGCTATGTTATGTACTAGACCTGATATCAGTTTCAACTTCAGTGTGACCAGCCGATATCAATATAATCCATATAATGATCATTGGACAACCGTGAAATACATCCTAAAATATCTTAAAGGTACTAGGAATAAGTTTCTGATATATGGAGAAAATGAGCTACAAGTTAAGGGTTATACAGACTCCGACTTCTATGAAGATATCGATGATATAAAATCTACATCAGGATACATATTTACCCTTAATGGTGGTGCTGTTAGTTGGCGATGTTCAAAGTAAGCCTCAACAGCTGATTCCACCACTGAGGTGAATTTCTAGCGGCTTCAGAAGATGCTAAAGAGGCTGTTTTGATTAGAAATTTTATCACGGAACTTGGTGTTGTGCCTAGTATTGTGGATTCGATCCCATTACACTGTGATAATAACGGAGCCATCGCACAGGCTAAGGAGCCGAGGGCGCATTCCAAGTCT
>SKCR01007852.1:0-24368 GCA_019454045.1 Zanthoxylum bungeanum | reverse complement strand
CACTTTCCTTTAGGTTTTCATGGAGAAATTCCTCCAAAGAAAGCATGAAAAATTTACAAAGTCTAACTTGGTATTTATAGGCAATCTAAAGGCTTCACCAATTTCTCCACCAATTGCTCCACCGAACATGGCATCAAATATGGAACCCAAACATGACACCAAACATTGACAATTTTTATTTTTTATTTTATATTATTTTTTTATTTTGAAAATGACTTTAATAATTACACATAACACACTTACGAATATTTTATCAATTTCGGTCATGGAAAATTCAGAATTCGAAATTATTATAAACTTCAAAGTTGTAGATCTTGAGTCTTCTTTAACCTGGAACTTGAATCACCTTAATCCGATATCAGAATAAAACATTATGGCCGAAATACGATAATTGCGCAAAGTTGGAATTTCCGAAATTGTACTTCGTTAGAACGCCATTTCAAGTTTCCAATCTCCAAAATCAAAATGTCAAGTCCATTTTTTCCCTTATTTATCCACATTTCGTCCTAAATAATTCCATTGAGTCCTAATTTTATTTTATCTACAAACTAAACTAAAACACATCAAAACATCATCAAACCCGAGAAACTAAACAAATATTAGGTAAAAGGGGCGGTAACTATTGATTATTTTCCGCTCATCATAAACCCTTGATTTAATTTTGGATGTTATAATTTTATAGTGGCATTAATCTCTTTGTTTTTGTAACATCTTTGGCATGATGGAAAGTCAATTTTGTTTTTACAAAAAATTAATGAGAAAAATAAAATTATTCTTATTTGATAAGGCTTGGCCGAAATTGTGCAAAGAGGAATAGGTAGGGTTTTGTTTTATTTTGTAAAATTAAACCCTAAGTATAAAAAGGAAATATGTTTTTCTTTTGTCCAAGCCTCTCATTCTAACCCTAGCCTCCATCTTCTTCTTCTCCAAATCCTCTCAAGTTGTTGAGAAAACAAAATAAGAACAAAAGATAAATAAAAATAAAAACAAACGTTGTTGTGTGACTTTATCTCTAAATAGTTTAGGGATTGTTTATGTGAGTCTTGCCCACACAATTCCATTGGTAACGAGACATAGCTCGGAAGACTTGTGGTGTCGAACATATTCATCTTCATCTCTTTCTTCTGTGTCACGGCAGTGAGGTATTGTTTTGCTCACTGCCGCCACTTTACTTGGTGAAACGGAACTCATTTTGGTTTCATTTTAATACAGTTTTCGGAAATATTCTGTGGTGTTTAAAGGCTGTGTTGGGGCTATTTTTAAGTGAAAAACAGAACCAAACATAGCCACTGTCCGTGCTTTTCAGGGGCTGTTTCGGCAATGCATTGTGAGCGTATCAGGTCCAAAACAGTCCAGTTTTTGTCGGCTATTAAGGGTTTTTCGGGGACTATTCCGGGACTGTTTCGGGGTTGGAATTTTTTCTAAAATTGAAGCAAAATTCAGTGGGTATGGCAGTAGCATTCGACAATTAAAGGAGAAGGGCATAAAATTTTTCAAGTCTGATCCATGTGCCCAAACCGTTTCCTCTGCGTAAGGAATGCGTTTCCTACACTTTTACTTAATAATTGTATAGTTTCTTGAATTTTGTGAATATTTTGATGTGTTTTGTAGATAAATAAGGTTTCATGACTCACTAGAATAATCGAGGCCAAAATAGTGAAAAACGAACAAAAATGGTAAAATTGGAATTTCGTATCGCAACGCGCAAAACTTCTACGTCACGAGGCACTGACATAATTTGCCTATCGACATGCGTCATCATGACGTCAGCCGAGGTTACTATGCTACCAACACTCATCAGCGCCACGTCAGCACTTGCGTCATCGCCATATCATCATGACGTCAGCACAAACATTCACTCTTACCAACATGAGTCATTGCTTATGTCAGCATGACGTCAGCATCGCGACGCGTATAACTTTACGTGTCGCGATGCCAAGCCAATAATTTCTCCTGACAGCCATGTGGCATCATCTCATCGAACAGCGTACATGCGTCAAAGATCAACGACACATCACAATGCGCAGGGAAAAATTTTACCTATAAATTGAGGCGAAATCAGAAGGAAAAATCTATACCATTTTCTGCGGATTTCCTTAAGAATACTAAGGAGATTGTATCTGTTTGTTTATTTACAGTTTTCTTGTATTTAATTTTTATTTTAAGCAATAGATCTTTCTTTATTTTACTTTTCAGTATGAGTAGTTAACTTCCCCCTACTGGGGTGAAAGGTGAAGCTTTTATCACTATAATTTAGATAATCTCCCTTAGTTATAATACATAAACTATTTTAAAACCTGACTTAATGGGATACCGCCTTTAAGGTCGGTTGGACTAATTAAATTGATTTTTAACCTGACTTAATGGGATATCGCCTTTATGGTCGGTTGGAATTAATAAAAATATGACTTAATCATGATACTGCCTATATGGTCGGTTGGTAATGGCATGCAATTTATATGTTAAATAAGGGAGATTTCTAAATTAGAAGATAAAAGTGGATCCTCTAACTCCCAATATTTTATTTTATTGTTAATTTTATCTTTTAATTTCCAAGTTTACTTTATGTCATTTTCTTTATTTAAGTTTTTAATAGTCCTAGATATATGTTGTAACTAAATACCATTGTAGGTACTGCATTTTTGCATATAAGTCCCGATGATGAGTCTCGTATGGAGACACTACCTCTTTAATTGTGGAAGCCACGAGAAACGGACATCGGAAGGAAAGGGTCAAGAATTGACATATTGTTGGATTTAATTCACTCGAGTAGCTGCGGGTTCGCTTGTTGGACCTCCGTTTCGAAGCAACACCTTATCCCAAACCCACGCAAGACACAAACCAAGCCCATACATCACTAAACCACACACCAAGCCCATTAAATCACATCCAAATAATTAAAAATTTAAAACACATGTCACAAATTAAAATAATATCATTCCTAATTAAATCAAATCCAATTAAATTAAATTAAATCTCATTCCAAAATTAAATAAATCTTCTTCCTAAATTAAAGAAATCTCATCAAATACTTTCCTAATCCACTTAAAATACATTCCCTAATTAAAAGATACAAATCAAATCATATCCCCATCAAAAGAGAAAAAATCAAATCAAATTCAAAGACATTCCTAATTAAAAGATATCCGCATTAAAACACAAATCATTTCCTTATTCACACAAGGTAAACCCATCCCTTTGCCTATAAAAAGAACAATTCACCAGCACATTAAACACCTAGCTCATACACACAATATTCTCACAAGAAACAACCTAGCACATTCACGCAAATCACAAGAAATAGAAGAGCATTCTCACTAAAAACAAAAAAGAAAACCCTAATATCCTAAGTCTTGAACAGCGTCCTTAGCCTTGACGCATAATGCCCAATTCAACAAGTCACGCCTGCCCCACACGCTCTTTGCCTTCACGTCCTTAGCAGCCCTACCTACGCGTCTCACCAAGCCCTTAACAGCCCATGCCTACGCGTCCCACAACCCTTCAAAAAGTCATATGCCTTCACGTCATTAGTAGCGCAAGCCTCACTCCCACATCGCCCAGCAGCCACAAATCTTACCTACCCTCATCATCCCATCACGCCTCACGTACCTTCATCAGCCCCTCACTGCCGCAAAACACCCTCACAACATTGCCCTAAAACTGCTGCAACATAGCCCCCATCACTACCGTAAAACACCCTCACTGCCCAGAAAATACCCCAAAACTGCCGCATAAATTGCCCAGTTTTTAGCCTTAAAACCGCACAAAACAGCAGCCCAATACCCCTCCAAAAACCGCCAAAAACAGTCCCATATTACCTTAAAATAGTGACCAGAAAAATAACAACATAAACAGCAGCGAAACAGAGTGAAAACAGCAGCCTAGACAGCGAAACAGCGAGGAAAAATGTTGGATTAGTGAACCAGAAAAGTCGCGGAACAACGACCCTTTCGACAGCCGTGTAACGCGCTTTCGAGAGACGACAAAAGAGGTTAGACCTGAGGGCACCTTTTTATTTATTGTCTTTCATTTATTTTTATTTATTTTAATATATTATCGCATGAGAGTCGTTTATTGAGGCATGGTGTGAAAATTGGATGAGCGGAATATGTGTCCCCTCTTGTGGTATATCGGATGGAAACCCGGACGTAAATTCTGTAGCCGAATCCGACTGGACGGTAGTACGGTTTGTACTCAGGATACAATGCCGCATACCACTTGAGAGACACGTATTTCGTTTCATCCAAACTTGTATTTGAGCATGATGTAGTTAGTAGATTATTTATTTAAGCATGATTTAGCCTAGTTTCTTATTTATTTTCAAGCATGATTATGATACTTTATGCATGATATTTTGTATAATTTGCATTTATGTTTAAAGGGTTATTTGTTTATTTTTGTTTAATGGTTCAACATGCTTGTTGTGTGATATTGTGTGTTTGCCGTTTAATGACTTACTTTCCAAGCATGCAAACTTAAATTAGGAGTTACTTTGATGAATGCATATTAGATCTAAGTTATTCTTGAGCATATATGTTGCGTAGATTCGGTTGGTTTATTGCACAAATCATATCATTACAAGTGACATAAGTAAGGGACCATTGCGAACCCAACGGTTTGAGGTCTTCCCTTGCGAAGGGTGAGTGCGGCCTTAAATCTAATTTTCCCGGTTCACATCGGGTGGCAACTCCATGTTATTTCTCCGATTTAGTTCCCCGCGGGCTATTCCATACTCCCGAATAGGCCGCGAGCCTAGAATATCGTCGTCGATTTCTGTGTCCTATAGTCTGGCGACTCCACTGGGATAGAGAATTGGCCCCGAAATAATGTCTTGTAATGATTATGATTTGTGCTTTAATTAACCGTGTCTACCGTGGGTTGAAAGGGGTTTAATCAAAGGCACTTTTAGAGCTAGGTAATGGTTTGGTGTCTTCCTTCATTCACTACCTTTCTATAAGGAAAATCTGTGAAGGCACCTAGATAATCATGTACTCGTAGCTTACTGTGATGGACTAATTTAGAGGACTCGTTGTTTATTCTTGTTACCAAGCGATAAGAGCCTAAGAGGCTTGGGTATTTAAGAGAGTTCGCTCCACCCTCCCTCTGGGGAATCTACAACGGGAAATCCATTTGATATTCAGTCACGCATCTTAACTCGTTGGCACGTACCGTAAGGTATAAAAAAGGTGCGCTCACTTGGCCGCTCGGACCCTTAAGTGGGGAGACCTAGTTGTGGGCAACCCTTCGTCGACGAGAGCCTTTGTCTATACCCCTATAAACCCACATATGAACCTTAGTTGTAGGAGTAATAGAAATTATCTCTTTATGTTTATGTTTAGGACCATCGTCATTTGGATTCAGATGGACTTTTTATCATGAGGTATGGGCTTGTTGGGCCATTTAAACTGGGACGAGTCCGTGCTTTATGGCAATTGGGCCAAAAGATTCTGAAATGCCAATGGGCCATCTTGTGTTTAGGCCTTTTATCATTTGAAGTTGTTTAGCCATGTTATCGCAAAGTGTAAACCTATTGGGCCTTTTCAACTGGGACAAGTTTGCACCGCGCAATAGTATGATTGAATGCTTTAAAATGATAATGGGTCAACTTATTATTTCATGCATCGCACACATCTCATGCATACATGCATCAATTAACCCCGTGTCTTAAAAGCCATCATAGATATCCGTTGAGTTAGAGAGAAAAAAAAAGATTTTTCAAGAAGAGTTTAGCAAACATGGATATCGTGGAAAATAAAACCGAGGAACATAGAACTTTACTGCAAGGATAGAAGACCATTGGGGGGTCTTCAGAAAAAAAAAAAAAAACAAAAATTTGTTTATTTTTAGTCCTTAATAGTTAGGCATAAGTCCGATGATGAAATCGTTTGCTTTAGGGTGAAATCTTAGAAACGATAAACTCTTGATGTGCTTTTATCTGATACTTTGATTGATTGATCTATGTTAGACTTGTAAGCACTTCACTATAGGTTCTTAGCGGTGAAAACCTGAGTAGTTGGCAAGGTGACTAGTTGGAGAAATTGTAGGTTGGTGAATGACCGTTTGCTTAGATGTCTATCTTGATTTGGGGCGAGGCCCATGTCAGTTTGGGGCGAGGCCCATGTCAGTTTAGGGAGAGGCCCACATCAGTGTCAGTCTGGGGGCGAGGCCCACATCAGTATTAGTCTGGGGGCGAGGTCCACATCAGTATCAGTCTGGGGGCGAGGCCCATATCAGTATCAATCTGGGGGCGAGGCCCATATCAGTATCAGTTTTGGGTGAGGCCCACGTTAGTATCAATTTGGGGTGAGGCCCACATTAGTATCAGTTTGGGGCGAGGCCCACATCAGTGTTAGTCTGGGGGCGAGGCCCACATCAGTGTCAGTCTGGGGGCGAGGCCCATATTAGTATCAATCCGGGGCGAGGCCCACATCAGTATCAGTTTGGGGCGAGGCCCACACTAGTATCAGTTTAGGGCGAGGCCCATATAAATTTGGGGCCTCACATCAGTGTCAGTCTGGGGGCGAGGCCCAAATCAGTATCAGTCTGGGGGCGAGGCCCATATCAGTATCAATCCGGGGCGAGGCCCACATCAGTAGCAGTTTAGGGTCAATGACCCACTACATCATCAGTTTGAGGGCGATGCCCACATTGTCAGCGGTATTTGGATGCGTCCCAGGGTAGAGGTGCCCCCGTCGTCTGTTGCAGTTCCGAGATGCGTCCCAGGGTCGAGGACCCACTGTGGGGTTGGTGCTCAGAGCGCCAATTCCCGGTTCTATTTCTTTTGAATACTTCTGTAAAACATTATTATTATGAATAATATATGCAATTTCTATAATATAATGTATCTTTTTATATGGTAAAGACGTAATGACCTTAGAATGATTAGTCATGGTACTGTTGCAAAAGCGTCGCAACTGACATTAAGTAGTATCATGACGTTGTCATTCTCAGACAGTTCCTGGTCAAGGTTTACACTACTTGGTCAGTATAGTAAACTCGTTGAGACCAGTACATGTCGTATACTGGAATATATGATTCCAATGGTTTCTCAGTGAACCATTAGTCTTGGAGACTAGTATAGACGTGTAGGTGTTTATAGCGGATAAACATTGAACGACTCACCGAAGATTCTCAATGGATGGCACACCAACGTCAATAAGAATCTTCTCGGGTTGAGTAGCACTTGTGATTCTTAGACTTGAGATGCCATTGTGGGCACATGAGACATCTTCTACACTTAGATGACAGTCACGTCACCGATCTATTTAGATCAGACCTCCGCATGTTCGTTGGGTGTAGATAGATCCTCAGGGTTGTCTATGTGTATCAAGACAGGATCCGCCAGTTCTGTGTACCAGAGCATAGGTAGTCCATATGATTAGCAATCAGATAAAACCATGGGCCCATGGTAAAGTTTAGAAGCTAGTTCTAAACATTCTTTTAGAGATTGCTAATAAAATAGTCGACTGGATAATCCCCATAGAGATTTGACGTTTACATCAATATCTCTGGGATTTATCCGGATACCTGTGACGGAGGAATTATACATTTTCCATGACCTCGACCTGTATGATTCAGCGAGATTATCCGTGATCGTCATAATTTATGGGTGGATAATTATGGACACGAAATTTGATTTCGTGACGGATATACCTGAATCTAGAGAGTCTCAATAATGAAACATACTCGTAGAGCACTAGAGCAACATTATTAAATAATATTGATTATTTATAAAGTCGTTTAAAGGTTAAACGCAAGATATGTGCTAAAGGGACTCGATAGTCATTTGATTAATTATTGTGTATTTACATTTAATACTTGATTAATTTAAATACACATTAATTAATAGTCAAATTGAGATATTGACTTATATCCTAAATGAATATATGTTTTTGATATTTAATGTAAATATTATACATATATTT
The DNA here is from genome assembly GCA_019454045.1 of Zanthoxylum bungeanum. NCBI lineage: Eukaryota > Viridiplantae > Streptophyta > Magnoliopsida > Sapindales > Rutaceae > Zanthoxylum > Zanthoxylum bungeanum. Next base: position 16,443 of record SKCR01007852.1, on the reverse strand, counting down.
AATATATTTGTATTTGATTAATTAATTAATTATTTTTTAATGTTAAATGATTAAATTAATTAAAATATAAATATCTTACATTAGGATATTTGATTGAAATGATTATGTTGCCTTTGTTGACTTAATACAAATATCATTAAAGTGCTTTTTAGATATTTATATAAATTAAGCAAATTTAAGTGAAATGAAATTGAAATGATTTTGGTATATATGTATACACAATTTCGGCCAAGGAAATTTTTTTTGCCCTAATATAAATTGTTTTCATTTCATTTTATAACCTAATACACTTTACAAGAAACTCCATTAAAGAAAAACAAAGAAGCTTGTGAAGAAGAAAAGGAAAAACAAAGGAAAAGCTTGGATTTAGTAAGTTTTTCCAACTTGCTATTAGATAAGAAAATGTTCCTTATAATCTAGGCTATAACATATGATGTTCTTAAGTTATTCTTTTCTTTATTATTTGTGTTTTTTGACGATGGAAGTTTGGTTGGAAGTGTTGAGCATGTGTGATGAAGGAAGTTTGTGACTATTGTAGTTGTAAGCATTCTTTTATGTTTTGGAAACCTTTGTTGCTAATCTAGAGTTATTGATCCACTCTAAGATGACCTAGTTTGATCTTGAGTTGTTTCATTGTGTTGAGACTTTGATTGGATGGAAGAATGATGATTAAAGTAATTGATTTAACCAATTTGGTCTAATTTGTTCATTTTGAAGAATTTGAAAAATTAGGGTATAAGACCTATTCCAAATTTGGGGCTTTTCATTTATGTTATGAATTTGGATGTGTATATGATGCATATAAAGTTTCATGTTGATTGGATTACATCTTGATGTGTTTTGAGGCATGAAATGACAAAATGCACAAGTTGCCCACCTAATTGAGCATTCGGCCAAATGAGTAATTTTTGGGGATTTTGTTGCTTTTGGTGTTTTGTTTGTTTTGAACATGTTAAGTTCATCTTGAAAATGATTTAGAATCATTCAAAATTGATTTGATCAATTTCGGACCAAAATGGACAAAAATACCAAGTAAGGGTAATTTGGTAAATTCACTTAAATATGATTTATTGAATTTTATTTCATAATTTGATTATTGGAATATTAAATAAATATGTTTATTAATTAATTCGAGAAAAATTTTTGAAATCGGAAAATCTGATTTTCCACCGCTTCCGCTGCGTTACCGGATTCAGCCCCTAAAAACCCCTACAAAATGGTATCAGAGCGAGTCTGATTCTAGGCCCCCTAAAATGATTAGCTTTAATTGAATCAATGTTTAATCATGTTTTCTTGACTTTATACATGCTTATTATAATCTAATTTGGTTAGATTTATGGTGTATGACACTTAGCGGAAAATCCCTGATTAATAAGGTTTTAATGTAATTATGTATTTGATGCATGTTATGTGGTCCGCCTTGTCAATACGGTTTATGAATACTTCTCTGTGACTACATCCGAGACCGTGCCCTTGCTGTGAGGGTGTAGCCGATAGAGATTTATTTAAACCGGATGTATATCAGATACTAGATAAATTCAAATAAAAGTTGAATTCTGAACGTGCCCTAGCTGTCAGGATTACGTAAGTAACTTGAGTTTATCATTGACGAGTTTAACCTTGGTACGTCTCCTTGTGGGCCTGCCTTCGCAGTGACAACGAGAAATGACAAGGACCGGAAACCCAGGAGTCACTATTGAGTGATTGACAAATGAGTTGTCTACCTGATGAATATACGAAGGCAAGACCGTGCCTCTGCTGTGAGTTGAAATATATTCACGGGATCCACTTTTCACTATTTGTATTAATTTAAATATTAAATCTTTGTATTCTGTTTGGGGACTACAGTATTGCATGATTTAGTGGGAGGGGAATTTTTAGATTAAAAATCCATGATCTAGTTTATGCTTTTGATATTATATGAAACTGCTTAATTTCTGCTAACCGTTTTTCGTGATCTATATGATAGATTGGCGATGGCGGCACAATCCACAAATCAGTTTGCGCGTATGCTTGATGCGAACAAACTGAAAGGCGCTGAGAACTTCGCTGACTGGGAATTGGATTTGAGGATTGTCCTCGATTCCGAAAAGCTGGGATATGTTCTTGAGGGTCCGTTGCCCCTTGCTGTGGGTGCGGATGCTTCGGAGGAGGAACGCCAAGTTTTTGAAACTTGGAAGGATGATGATTTAAGGGTTAAATCATACATCCTTAGTTCGCTGTCTCCGAAACTCAAGAAACAATACTATGGTATGCTAGATCCTATAGTATGATGACGCGATTGAGACAATCGTTTGAGAACCAAGAACAAGTGATTGTTCACAAAGTCGCAATGGAACTGTTCCATGCACGTCTGGATGAGGGGCAAGATGTTAGCCCACATGTTCTTCAGATGATCGATTTGATCGATCAGTTGAGGCAACATAATCTCATCTGGATGATATTCTCGGTAGGAGTGTCATTCTTGGTTCGCTTCCAGCTTCATATCGCCAGTTCGTGATGTACTTCAACATGAATGGGACTGTCTGTACCTACCAGGAGCTACATAGGATGTTGCTCATGGCAGAAGAGGACCTTAAGAATGGAGTGCCGACTCGCCCTCCTAGAACTACTTCTCTTTCTGCTTCTTCCCAAGGATGGTCCAAGGGAAAGAAGAAGAAAGGAAAGAAGAAGAAGGCTTTTGGTCCTCAACAACAGGCGAAGATAGCTAAGCCCAAAAGGGCTTCTGAAGACAAATGCCACCACTGCGGCAAAGTCGGGCATTGGAAAAGGAAATGTCCTGATTACATCCCAGCTGAGGAGGAGAGATAGAGCATCTACATCAGGTACATTTATTTTTCCAGTTATTGATTTGTCTTTGGCTTGTGAAGCCGTTACATCCAACTGGATTTTAGATTCTGCTTGTCCCATTCACATTTGCAATTCGTTGCAGGTGCTGAAGGAAAGTAGGAGGCTGAAGCCCGGGGAGATGCAGTTGCGGTTCGGGAGTGGAGACTCTTTGGATGCAGTTGCAGTGGGAGTATGCGAGATCTCATTGCCGAATGAGACACTTTTGTTAAATGAATGCCATTTTGTACCTGGATGTGTAACTAATATTATATCACTTTTTTATATTGGATACAGAAGGCGTTTGTATTAATATTAAGAACAGTTCTTATATTTATATGATAGTAATAATATTCAGATCCTTTGTTGTCCAAACCAGCATGGTCATTATACATTGCAAACTTCAAAAGATATATTAAATACTGGAGTTAATAAACGTAGTTTACCTGTAATTAATAATACTGAACTTTTGCATATGAGGCTTGGTCACATTGGCGTTAAACGCCTTACCCAATTGGTTAGGAATGGTTTGATACCAGATCTTACCATTGAATCCTATCCAACTTGTGAATCCTGTATTCAGGGTAAAATGACCAAAATCCTCATTTTTCTGGTGTTGGACACCGTGCCACTAACTTACTGGAACTCGTACATTCTGATGTATGTGGTCCACTAAGTCAAACTGCTCACAGTGGTTATTCGTACTTCGTTACCTTTACCGATGATCTGTCACGGTATGGTTATGTCTATTTGAAGCGACATAAATCGGAAACCTTTGAAAAGTTCAAAGAGTTCCGAAATGAAGTAGAAAAACAAACTGGTAAATATATTAAATGCCTTCGATCAGATCGAGGCGGCAATTATATGAGTGGTGAGTTCATGGAATATGAAGGAGAATGGGATTCTCGCTCAATATACTCCTCCAGGTACTCCACAGCACAATGGAGTGTCTGATAGGAGAAATCAGACTTTATTGGATATGGTCCGATCAATGTTGAGTTTCACAGATTTGCCCTATTATTTATGGGGCTACTCTCTCTTAACAGCCGCACATCTTTTGAATAAGATTCTTCAAAAGCTGTTCCTACGACTCCGTATCAGATATGGTTCGGTAGGAGAGACCAAATCTTAATTATATTAAGGTTTGGGGTTGTCCTGCCTATGTCAGGGTGACTCAGCAAGATAAGTTTTCGCCTCGAGGGCAAAAGTTTAGGTTTTTTCGGATATCCTTCGAATACGAGGGGATATCTGTTCTATGATACCGAGCATCGAAATGTGTTCGTAGCTCGCTTCGCAAAATTTCTAGAAGTAGAATTTTTGTCAGAAGGTGGTAATCATAGACAGGTTGAGCTTGATGAAGTCCAACCTGAAAACAACGAACCAACGGAGGAACCTGAAGTTCAAGTAGATGAAGGACCTTCAACACACACACTCCGTAGGTCGGAAAGGGTATCTAGACCTCCTGAACGCTTGTATTTGATACAAGAAAAGAGTCTGGATGTTCTCTTAGTTGAAGAGACAGATCCTTTCACCTATAGAGAATCGATGTTGGACATCGACTCCGTGAAATGGCAAAGTGCCATGAAATCCGAGATAGACTCAATGCATGAGAATCAAGTTTGGGACTTGGTTCCGCTTCCCGAAGGAATTTTCCTATCGGTTGTAAATGGGTTTACAAGAGGAAGCGCGAGCCTGACGGTAAGGTTGAAACTTACAAGGCCCGACTGGTAGCAAAAGGTTACACGCAGCGACCTGGCGTCGACTACGATGAAACTTTTTCACCGGTAGCAATGCTTAAGTCTATTCGGATTTTGCTTTCTATAGCTGCGTATCATGACTACGAGATTTGGAAAATGGATGTCAAAACGACTTTTCTAAATGGATTTCTTGATGAAGAAATCTATATGGAACAGCCGGAAGGTTTTGCGTCCAGCGAAAACTCGGGCATGGTATGTAAGCTTAAGAAGTCCATTTATGGACTTAAACAAGCTTCACGAATTTGGAATCTTCGATTCGACGAGATTATTAGATCGTCTGGTTTTCTCAAGAATTCGGAAGAATCCTGTGTGTATCAGAAGGCCAGTGGGAGCATGGTCGTATTTTTAGTCCTATATGTTGATGACATCCTAATCATTGGGAATGATTTAGGTATGTTACAAAGCGTCAAAGCGTACCTCTGTAAGAATTTCTCCATGAAGGACCTGGGAGAAGCTTCCTATGTTTTAGGGATAAATCTATAGAGATAGACAAAGGAGGCTGATTGGGTTATCCCAATCAACGTACATAGATAAGATCTTGGAACAGTATAGTTTTGGTAACTGTAAGACAGCAAACATACCGTTCAGACATGGGATTCATCTTTCTAAGAAGATATGTCCACAAACAGAAGATGAGAAGGTTAGAATGTCTAACCAACCTTATGCTTCGTGTTTGGGTAGCATAATGTATGCCATGTTATGTACGAGGCCTGATATCAGTTTCGCTGTTAGCGTAACTAGTCTATCAGTCCAATCCAGGTAATGACCATTGGATGGCCATTAAACATATCCTAAAGTATCTTAAAGGTACTAAGGATAAGTTAATAATTTATGGAGGAAACGAACTGCAAGTTAATGGGTATACGGATTCCGATTTCCAATCGGATCCCGATGATAGAAAGTCTACATCTGGATTCGTATTTACCCTTAACGGAGGTGCAGTTTGTTGGAAGAGTTCCAAACAGGGATCGACAGCTGATTCCACCACTGAGGCGGAATATATTGCAGCTTCTGAAGCTGCAAAAGAGGCTGTGTGGATAAAGAACTTTATCACAGAATTGGGAGTTGTCCCAAGTATCGAGAATGCGATTCCGTTATACTGTGATAATACTGGAGCCATTGCGCAAGCAAAGGAACCGAGGGCATCAGAAGTCGAAGCATGTGGAACGCAGTACCACATCATTCGAGAGATTGTGTCGCGAGGGGATATTGTCGTGTGCAAGGTACCGAGTGAAGATAATGTAGCAGACCCGCTGACGAAGGCCATACCTCCGAAGTGTTTGATAAACACGTGGAGTCGATGGGTATTAGATACAATCGTTATTGGCACTAGAGCAAGTGGGAGATTTTGTTGGGGTTGGTGCTCAGAGCGCCAATTCCCGGTTGTATTTCTTTTGAATACTTTTGTAAAACATTATTATTATGAATCATATATGCAGTTTCTATAATATAATGTATCTTTTTATATGGTAAAGACGTAATGACCTTAGAATGATTAGTCATGGTACTGTTGCAAAAGCGTCGCAACTGACATTGAGTAGTATCATGACGTTGTCATTCTCAGACAGTTCCTGGTCAAGGTTTACACTACTTAGTCAGTATAGTAAACCCGTTGAGACCGGTACATGTCGTATACTGGAATATATGATTCCAATGGTTTCTCAATGAACCATTAGTCTTGGAGACTAGTATAGACGTGTAGGTGTTTATAGCGGATAAACACTGAACGACTCACCGAAGATTCTTAATGGATGGTACACCAACGTCAATAAGAATCTTCTCGGGTTGAGTAGCACTTGTGATTCTTAGACTTGAGATGCCATTGTGGGCACATGAGACATCTTCTACACTTAGATGACAGTCACGTCACCGATCTATTTAGATCAGACCTCCGCCTGTTCGTTGGGTGTAGATAGATCCTCAGGGTGTCCTATGTGTATCAAGATAAGATCCGTCAGTTCTGTGTACCAGAGCATAGGTAGTCCATATGATTAGCAATCAGATAAAACCATGGGCCCGTGGTAAAGTTTAGAAGCTAGTTCTAAACATTCTTTTAGAGATTGCTAATAGAATAGTCGACTGGATAATCCCCATAGAGATTTGACTTTACATCTATATATCTCTGGGATTTATCCGGATACCTGTGACGGAGGAATTATACATTTGCCATGACCTCGACCTGTATGATTCAGCGAGATTATCCGTGATCGTCATAATTTATGGTGGATAAATTATGGACACGAAATTGGATTTTGTGACGGATATACCTGAATCTAGAGAGTCTCAATAATGAAACATACTCGTAGAGCACTAGAGCAACATTATTAAATAATATTGATTATTTATAAAGTCGTTTAAAGGTTAAACGCAAGATACGTGCTAAAGGGACTCGATAGTCATTTGATTAATTATTGTGTATTTACATTTAATACTTGATTAATTTAAATACACATTAATTAATAGTCAAATTGAGATATTTGACTTATATCCTAAATGAATATATGTTTTTGATATTTAATGTAAATTATACATATATTTAATATATTTGTATTTGATTATTAATTAATTATTAATTGTTAAATGATTAAATTAATTAAAATATAAATATCTTACATTAGGATATTTGATTGAAATGATTATGTTGCCTTTGTTGACTTAATACAAATATCATTAAAGTGCTTTTTAGATATTTATATAAAGTTAAGCAAATTTAAGTGAAATGAAATTGAAATGATTTTGGTATATATGTATACACATTTCGGCCAAGGAAATTTTTTTGCCCTAATATAATTGTTTTTTCATTTCATTTTATAACCTAATACACTTTACAAGAAACTCCATTAAAGAAAAACAAGAAGCTTGTGAAGAAGAAAAGGAAAAACAAAGGAAAAGCTTGGATTTAGTAAGTTTTTCCAACTTGCTATTAGATAAGAAAATGTTCCTTATAATCTAGGCTATAACATATGATGTTCTTAAGTTATTCTTTTCTTTATTATTTGTGTTTTTTGACGATGGAAGTTTGGTGGAAGTGTTGAGCATGTGTGATGAAGGAAGTTTGTGACTATTGTAGTTGTAAGCATTCTTTTAAGGTTTTGGAACCTTTGTTGCTAATCTAGAGTTATTGATCCACTCTAAGATGACCTAGATTTTATCTTGAGTTGTTTCATTATGTTGAGACTTTGATTGGATGGAAGAATGATGATTAAAGTAATTGATTTAACCATTTGGTCTAATTTGTTCATTTTGAAGAATTTGAAAAATTATGGTATAAGACCTATTCCAAATTTGGGGCTTTTCATTTATGTTATGATTTGGATGTGTATATGATGCATATAAAGTTTCATGTTGATTGGATTACATCTTGATGTGTTTTGAGGCATGAAATGACAAAATGCACAAGTTGCCCACCTAATTGAGCATTCGGCCAAATGAGTAATTTTTGGGGATTTCGTTGCTTTTGGTGTTTTGATGTTTTGAACATGTTAAGTTCATCTTGAAAATGATTTAGAATCATTCAAAATTGATTTGATCAATTTCGGACCAAAATGGACAAAATACCAAGTAAGGGTAATTGGTAAATTCACTTAAATATGATTTATTGAATTTTATTTCATAATTTAATTATTGGAATATTAAATAAATATGTTTATTTAATTAATCCGAGAAAAAGTTTTGAAATCGGAAAATTTGATTTTCCACACGCTTCCGCTGCGTTACCGGATTCAGCCCCTAAAAACCCCTACACCCACTACATCATCAGTTTGAGGGCGAGGCCCACATTGTCAGCGGTATTGGGATGCGTCCCAGGGTCGAGGTGACCCCATTGTCGATTGCAGTTCCGGGATGCGTCCTAGGATTGAGGGCCCACTGCATCATCAGTTGTAGTTCCGGGATACGTCCCAGGGTCGAGGACCCACTACATCATCAGTTTGAGGGTGAGGCCCACATTGTCAGTGGTATTGGGATGCGTCCCACGGTCGAGGTGCCCCCGTTGTCTGTTGCAGTTCTGGGATGCTTCCCAGGGTCGAGGGCCCACTGCATCATTAGTTGTAGTTTCGGGATGCGTCCCAGGGTCGAGGACCCACTACATCATCAGTTTGAGGGCGAGGCCCACATTGTCAGCGGTATTGGGATGTGTCCCAGGGTCGAGGTGCCCCCATTTTCGGTTGCAGATATGGGATGCGTCCTAGGGTCGAGGGCCCACTACACTACATCATCAGTTGTAGTTCCGGGATGTGTCCTAGGGTCGATGACCCACTAAATCATCACTTTTAGGATGTGTTTCAGTGTCGAGGGCCCACACATCGGTTGTGGTTCCGGGATGCTTCCTAGGGTCGAGGCCCATTGCATCATCACACAGTTCACATTCGGTAGTTCAGGAACAAAGCCCGAAGGTCGAGGCATCTCACCACCATATCAATTCAGTTCAAAACAACAGGCAAGTCGGTGGCAGTTGGCGAGCCAGGAATTCATTCATCATCACTTTTAAGATGTGTCCCGTGGTCGAGGGCCCACACATCAGTTGCAGTTCCGGGATGCGTCCCAGGGTCGAGGGCCCACTACATCATCATCAAAGTTCACATTCGGTGGTTCGGGAACAAAGCCCAGGGGTCGAGGCACCTCGCCACCATATCAACTCAGTTCGAAGCAACAGGCAAATCAAGTGGCAGCTAGCGAGCCAGGTAAGTAAAAAATGCATTGCACGTACTTTGATAGGATTGTCATTGTCACACACTGCACAAGTCCCATCAAAATGGGGGCGACTGTAGGCACTTCATTTTTGCATATAAGTCCCGATGATGAGTCTCGTATGGAGACACTACCTCTTTAATTGTGGAAGTCGCGGGAAACGGACGTCGGAAGGAAAGGGTCAAGAATTGACACATTGTTGAATTTAATTCGCTGGAGTAGCTGCGGGTTCGCTTGTTTGACCTCCGTTTCAAAGCACAACCTTAGCCCAAACCCCCGCAAGACACAAACCAACCCACACATCACACACGCACCAGCACACAGCACACGCCAAATCCACCCATCCCACAGCCACACAGCCCACCATTAAATCACATCCAAATAATTAAACATTTAAAACACATGTCACAAATTAAAATAATATCATTCCTAATTAAATCAAATCCAATTAAATTAAATTAAATCTCATTCCAAAATAAATAAATCTCCTTCCTAAATTAAAGAAATCTCATCAAATACTTTCCTAATCCACTTAAAATACATTCCCTAATTAAAAGATACAAATCAAATCATATCCCCATCAAAAGAGAAAATCAAATCAAATTCAAAGACATTCCTAATTAAAAGATATCCTCATTAATACACAAATCCTTTCCCTATTCACACAAGGTAAACCCATCTTTTTGCCTATAAAAAAGAACCCTTCACCAACACATTAAACCCCTAGCTCATACACACAATATTCTCACAAGAAACAACCTAGCACATTCACGCAAATCACAAGAAATAGAAGAGCTCATTCTCACTAAAAATAAAAAGAAAACCCTAATATCCTAAGTCTTGAACAGCGTCCTTAGCCTTCACGCATACTGGCCAATTCAATAAGTCACGCCTGCCCCACACGCCCTCTGCCTTCACGTCCTTAGCAGCCCTACCTACGCGTCTCACCAAGCCCTTAATAGCCCATGCCTACGCGTCCCACAACCCTTCAAAAAGTCACATGCCTTCACGTCCTTAGCAGCGCAAGCCTCACTCCCACATCGCCCAGCAGCCACAAATCTTACCTAGCCCTCATCAGCCCATCACGCCTCACGTACCTTCATCAGCCCATCAATGCCGCAAAACACCCTCACAGCATTGCCCTAAAACTAAAACTACCGCAACATAGCCCCCCTCACTACCGCAAAAACAAAAACCCTCACTGCCCAAAAAATACCCCAAAACTGCCACATAAATTGCCCAATTTTTATCCTTAAAAACGCACAAAACAGCAGCCCAATACCCCTCCAAAAACTGCCAAAAATAGTCTCCTATTACCTTAAAACAGTGACCAAAAAAATATAACAGAAACAGCAGCGAAACAGAGTGAAAATAGCAGCCCAGACAGCGAAAAAGTGAGGAAAAATGTTGGATTAGTGAACCAGAAAAGTTACGGAATAACAACCTTTCTGACGGCCGTGTAACGCACTTTCTGGAGACGAAAAAAGAGGTTAGACCTGAGGGCACCTTTTTATTTATTGTCTTTCATTTATTTTTATTTATTTTAATATATTATCGCATGAGAGTCGTTTATTGAGGCATGGTGTGAATTTTGGATGAGCGGAATATGTGTCCCCTCTTGTGGTATATCGGATGGAAACCCGGACGTAAATTCTGTAGCCGAATCCGAATGGACGGTAGTGCGGTTTGTACTCGGGATACAACGCCACGCACCACTTGAGAGACACGTATTTCGTTTCATCCAAACTTGTATTTGAGCATGATGTAGTTAGTAGATTATTTATTTAAGCATGATTTAGCCTAGTTTCTTGTTTATTTTCAAGCATGATTATGATATTTTATGCATGATATTTTATTTAATTTGCGTTTATGTTTAAAGGGTTATTTGTTTATTTTTGTTTAATGGTTCAACATGATCATTGTGTGATATTGTGTGTTTTTCTGTTTAATGACTTACTTTCCAAGCATGCAAACTTAGATTAGGAGTTACTTTGATGAATGCATATTAGATCTAAGTTATTCTTGAGCATATATGTTGCGTAGATTCGGTTAGTTTATTGCACAAATCATATCGTTACAAGTGACATAAGTAAGGGACCATTCCGAACCCAACGGTTTGAGGTCTTCCCTTGCGAGGGGTGAGAGCGGCCTTAAATCTCATTTTCACGGTTCTCACTGGGTGGCGACTCCATGTTATTTCTCCGATTTAGTTCCCCGCGGGCTATTCCGTACTCCCGACTAGGTCACGAGCCTAGAACATCGTCATCGATTTTTGTGTCCTACAACTATATTTGGGGTTGTGATGAATTCCAATATCACTGTTTTATAAGGGTTATTTTGTGTCTTGGATAATATAAAGGTTTATTTATTGAGTCTTAATCTTAATGCTTCTTATTAACTGGCCACTAATAAGATTGATCTGGTAAACATAAAATAAACTTGACGAAGGAATTTTAGGTTTGAATCTTAGACTCAATAACTCACGATCTCACATTGGGGCAAATGATCCTTAGGTCGATTTCCTTCTAGGATAGACATATACCTATCAGGCGGGGGTATCCACAATTGGAACTTAATCTTAATGAATTCAGGTAATTTGTTAACATAGACATATGCTTAATTGGATTACTTTGAGTGTTTGCATCTGACCATCGACACAGGCTTTTGCATATTTTCATGTTCCAGGTTAGTAAACTGATATATTTGCACAAATATGAGATAACCACTTCATCTTTAAAAGATATTGGAAGAATTCACAACCCTAGATAGTTTTATAATATTGAATTTTCCTTAATTTACTTTCGCACTATTTTATTTACTTGTTTTAGATAAAAATCATCATCCAATCAATAATCAATCTATTAGATATTTGTAAACATTTAGCTTCATAAATTTATAGCCTAGGTATTAAGTTCTCGTGGGATCGATATATTTTATACTATTTGAGCGATACATGCGCTTGTGTAATGAGTGTGTTTGCCACCAATCAATGGTCTTGGGAATGATGTGCAGATTAAGATCAAAAGGTTACAAATTACTCCAGAAATGTATTATAATAGTGGACGACTCAAGGAAGAAGGTGCAGATTGAGGTTGAAGTGTCTCAAGCAACTTCGGAATAAGGTAACATTGATCGAAGCATTGCAAGACTTAAGTGTCCATCCTATATTAGAATTTCAGACAATTGGGGGACCTGAATATCCATCACTCATCTAAAAATTACAAAATTGGGATCGAAGCATCTCACTAACGGTGAAAGCAACGGGAGGCCTGATGGCCCACATGACAACAAATGAACTACTACAAAGCCAGGGAAGTCCGGCGATGCCAGATGAAAGAGGTAAGTAAAAATGCTGACATTACTTTGATAGACTTGTCATTATCACACACTGCACAAGCCTACCAAGTAGGGGCGATTGTAGACATCATATTTTTACGTATAGTTTGATGATAATTCTTTCACGAGGACGCCTCATGAAATTTGAGGAAATTATAAGGATGAACTTCATGAAGGAAGGAAACTCCAAGGAAAACTTCAAAAAACCATACAGATATCACCTATGTCCGGCCTACCTTCTCTCAAACCAGAAACTCCAGCCGAATATCACTTGTAAAACCCTAAATCCAGCATTATAAACACAGTTATCATTGAATGTACAGATTATCAGTTACCAAAGTCACAGATTTTGATCATCACCAGTCCGATATAAATTTCAAATTAAATATCCGATCAAACATTCATTAAAGTGGTCAACGCACGTGCAAAATTCCAATAGCTGAAGTTACAGATTGATTAATGGCCGGTCGAACATAGAATTCAAATTCAATATCCGATCGGGTGTGAGTCGAAAGTTACAAGTTGTGATTACGCAGATAAGTGAGAGCTTAGGGAAATATTTTGTCTCCCTTCCAACTTTAGCCCTTCCCTAACACTATAAAAAGGCACATTCCCCCATAAAATACAGCTAAAAAATTGGAAGTTAGATGTTGAAGCACAAAAATAGGAATTCTTATAGTGTTGAGAGAAAATGAGAGATATAATGAGGAAACCCTTGGAGCTTCTCCTTCCAGTAAAGCAATCTAGCAATTGGCCAACCCTCAGGGGTGACTTATGAACCACAGTGCACACAAAGATATAAGCTGGGGGCACTCTTTATTTATCATTACTATTTTTGAATGTTTTAGTTTCAGTTCTAAACTAATATATCCGAAAAAATATGATATACATCCAGCCAGATATATAATATATTTGGCTACCTCTTTGTATATAGTATGGAAACCCAGACGTAATTCCATAGCTGATTCTAAATGAATGGTAGTATGGTCTACACTTAGGATACAATGCCACGTACCATTGAGGAGTAATTACATACAAGAACTGGATTAGTTTTAATCATTTTTTGCCATGTCTTTTTTGTTTACTGTTGATTATACATGATTCTGTTGCAAACATGCCCCTATCTTCTTATTATTTATCTATTACCCTATATATATTTATGTGTTTATTTTATTATCTTAACTCGTAATAGTTACGTTATTTACTGTAAGCATGTGTAAGATTCTGGATTCTTGCCCGCGATTCATACTCGACCGGACTTCCTTTGTATTTCATACCAGAATTTCTGCAAGTCTGATCGGACATAGAGCTTAATATGTATATTTGGCCAGGCCTCCCCAAGGTTAAATCGATGACCAATAGGGAACATATTTTGTTTCCCCTCACACATGACTTTTTTACTATTTTTCTATCTTCTAGATGTTAGTATATCATTTCCCCACTGCTACTGTTACCGTTTTTTAGGTATGATTCCATAAATTAGATTATATGTCCATAATTGTTACTTCATTATTCTCTCTATTGTTATTATTTATTTATGTGTCATTTAAATATTATGATATCTCACTTTAAGGCTGTTTACCATTGTCTTTGTTATGTTTAGAACCTATCTCTGCGCTCCTGATTTGTGCAGTATATCCAATCTGACTTCCAATAAGTTCGGTCGGACATGAACGTATATTATGTATATCCAGCCAGGCCTCACCGCGGCCAGGTCTATAGGGTGCATGTCCAGATCCATTTCAGCATCATATTCTTATCAATTATTGTAATAACATAGAAATATTTATCTGTTTTATTTATATTTATACTTGTGTAACTTGTATGTCTTTAAATTACTTTCTATGTGATATTCCATTATAAGATATGGGGATACCTCTTTGGAATATGGATATTATACTGGCATTAGTAAGAGACCATTCTGAACCCAAACGGGTTTAAGGTCGGACCTTGTGAGAGGTATAATACGGCCTTAAATCGTTCATGGTGTCTTATATCGAGTATCGATTCTTTTATTCTCAGGATAGTTCTACCATGGGGCTATCCGTGTTCTTCATAGGCTGCAAGCCCAATTTCTATAGCGGTAAATCCTGCTTCACTCCTATAAGGGGTTTTAGGACACAATCTTAAAATGTCAAAGAGATTCAAAGTTATTCATGTGCAATCTCAAAACAAAGAGTCAGAGATATAGAAAATGGGGCCAACCATGTGCTAATAATAAGCCAATTTCAATAAGTCTTTTAGGAGACAATCTTAAAATGTCAAAGAGATTCAAAGTTATTCGTGTGCAATCTCAAAAAAAAAAGTCAGAGATATAGAAAATGGGGCTAGCCATGTGCTAATAATAAGTCAGTTTCAATTAGTCTTTTGGGTCTTAATTGATGGGTCGCCATATCTCATGATCTACCAGGGTTATTTTTATTTCTACCATTGAGGTTTGACCCATTTGTAAGTAGACATCCAAGATCGATTTATTAGCAAAGGCCCGATATGATATGTTAATTATTGGATTGATTGTGAGTTAACTGAACAAAGATTAAACTATCTTTGTAATAGATATTATTCTTGACACTCAGAATTAAGCATTGCAATGTGTCGAAGATGATACAGGGATGCCAATATCTGTATCCATCCCGTTCAAACAACGGATACGAAAATTATCTATTTACCAACCCCTAACTTATCAAGCCCTCATTAGCCCCCATTTATAAGGGGACTTTACCTCTATTTGAATAGGGATGTTAATATCCATACTCGACCCGTTCAACCAACGGGAATAGAAATTATCCCTTTAACCGCTCCTAACATACCGAGCCCCCACGAGACTCATTTCGCGTTAGGATTTTTGCCATTCTACTCAAATATGTTCAATAATTAGTAATTTGAAACATGTTTTTTTTACAGGCTTTTGTACATTTCGTGCCGTGACCCTTCTTAAATTGTACAATACTTTCATGTCCATATTATCTAAAACTTTTGACCTATATGCGAGTCGTTCCGTGCTCATGTCATGCTCCATATGGCCCGGCCAACTAAACATCTCTAAGTTAGTGAGAATATAGGTTTGAGATCCTAGAGTCTCATTTAAAAATAACTTATTTTGGAGTGGGCCCTAGCAGTTCTCTAATTGCTTTGTCGTTGAAATCTACTAAAGATGATATCAGTTTAAAAGGTGTCGATGAGAGACATGTGAAAATTGATCAGGGCACATTTTAGAGGTTGGGTGTGGGCCAAGGTAGACCGGAAAAGGTGGATTAGAAATTCGAAATAATAAAGCAAAGATATTTTTTATCTTTATTTATTTTTATGAAAAAGTTATGGGTGTGCAAACTCAACCCGATTCGCGGGTCAAACCGTACTCTGCACAAGTTAGGTGTGGGTTGGGTTGGATTGGAAAATTAACTCAATTCATTTAGGTTGAAAATTCTAAACTCGCACGGGTTACGGGTTGGGTTGAGTCAGGTTGAAATTTTTGTAAACCCGACCTGACCCGCAAACTTATATATGTTTATTAAATATTTTCTTTTATTTATTTAAACATATTTAACCCCTAACATTAACAATATAATGAAACGAAATGAAACAAAACAAAATCATATATTATTGGTCAAGCTGTTAATGTTTTAGCATTGTACTTCTAGTAATTAACTATTTATTAATTATGTACTTGTAATTTAATTACAAATTTGGATTATGAATTTAATGAAATTGATTATGTATGATGTTTTAACATTAATTATATCTTATTCATTTATTATGTTATTGTCTTTTTAGTATTTAAATAAATCCATTTAAGAATTATTTATAATATTTAATATCCGGATTGGGACAAATG